>JAJKFI010000116.1:1180596-1249585 GCA_029204185.1 Lerista edwardsae
ACACACACACACACACACACACACACACACACACACACACACACACACACACACACACAGGGTTCATTCCACTCAGGAGCAGCAAGAAGGCTCATGAATGTCTTGCATTGTCACAGCACCTCAGCCGACGGAAGGATGCCTCAGAAGTCAGCTAAGCCATTGTAGTGACCTTTCTCAAAAGGTCACAAAACCACATTTCAGCAGCTATATTTACCCCAGTTTCTTGTTGTCAAGGTTTTTTTCTATGAAGAGTACACTGGCTTTCTTTGCTTTCTGCTTCACCCTTTTCACCTGTTGGAAGACAAATCCTGAGCTCCTTGGAGGAAGACTGGAGTCAGAAAAAAAGTCAATGAAGAAAACAAGCAGAGAAACCAAGGTTCTTACCACAGCTGGCCAATACGGGTAACTCCGTAGCTTGCACCAAACCAGCATCCCTGCTTCAAACGAACAAGGTTCTAGAGGTACAGATACATACAAATGGGGCGGTCATATGGATCAGATTTGCAGCGCAATCCAATCACGCCACTAAAAGTGTGATTGGAGTAAGGCATCAAGAGGGCTTTGGTTGCCAGAGTGGTTAATCGCTCTGCCTCATATATTGGGCAAGGCGTGAGGCACACCAACAGCAAGAAATGGGAAGCAAAGCCAATGGCAGATCTCACTTACACAACAATATGCATTCATGTTATTATACGGTCATTTTTTGCCTCAACTATGGCAACCTCCTTCTCTCCGGTCTCATCTCACAGCTGCCTCACTGCTATCTAATGTTGTGTTGACAAAAATATCATTCTCTCTCTTGTTGCCATTGGGCCAAGCAACACCTCTTTAAATACAGAATCCAACTTCCTGCCTGATCCTACACAAGCTATTCTTCCACACTTTCAAAACTCTCCATGCCATGCTCCAACTTCCTTCCCCTATCCTGATACACCAATGCATGTGACCTTCATTGATCTAAATCCACCATCTTCAGTCATCCAGAGAGATTGTGTTCCCTCACTGACCTTGTCCCTTCTCTCCACTACCGTTCGTATCTGGAATTCTATCTAGGGACCTCACAGATACCCTATTGCCTCAAGCAGCTCTGCCCCTACTTCTTGCTTGCCACAAAGTCTCAAATCACTTCCCGTAATAATAATGCTTCAAATTCCTCCTTAAAGCCCACCTTTTCTAGAAAATCTCTGATACAATGCCACCCCCTACTGTAACTAAACTCAAATACACACAACTGTATACCTTCTTCTTGTTTACCCCACCTCCATTCGCTTCCTCTACTGTTTCTGCCATATTGAATTAGATTGTCAGCACATTGTCCTCCAAAACTACTACAGCAGTTATATACCCCCGCTTTTTAAAAGAATCATAAACATTTGTCTCACCTTGATGCAAGAGAATACTAGGAAGTTCTTCCTCTTCTTCCTCATCCCTGAATGCAGGACTGAGTGAACTTTCTCTTTTAGGACTAAGCCTCAGGGACAGATCAGAGGTGGACTCTAACCCTGTTAAGTGAAGCACCAATTTTGGCTTTACAACAAATAAGACCAGGGTGACCAGACACCAGACAGAGTGTATACCTTTAACTCAGTGGTTCCCAATCTGGGGGTCATAAACCTGTTGTGTGTGTGTGTGTGTGTGTGTCACAGGCTGATTTACAGGGGATCACAGACAGCCAGGTTTCAGCATCTTCAAAACTTCTCTTGAACTATTAACCCACCATCTTGAAAGGCAGAGTTGTAAGAATGTGGTGGGTGAGCACGTGAGGTGGGAGACAATGAACCTGCAATTTATTGATTATTCTTCGAGTGATTGTTTGGTGGGGAGCAAGTTTTCTTTACCATCATCTCTCCCTATGGCAAGCAGTTCTGTTCCGTTTGTGCTTAGGATGGTAGCAAACAAACCATTTTTTTCAAAGATCTGAAAGGAAAATATTTCCCCTCCCCCTTTGTACTTTGCCTGTCCTGTGCCCCCCCCCCATTTTTGTTTTTTAGTGCTGCCATTGATTGCCCAGATTGAGGAGCAGGTGAGAAGCAGAGATGCAGCTGGGAGTGGCTGCCTCAGCCCCTTGCTGTGATCCAGGTCCCGGTGCAGGGACTGAGCAGGAAAGGTGGGTCCGGCAACATCCACTCACTTTCTCGCTATCCCAACAGGGGTCTGGGAAGTGGTATGATCCTTCATTGCTGGGTGAGGGTGGTGGTGGTGGGTGGGTGGGGCCTCCCTGTTGACTTTTATCAGCAAGTGCTTCCATGCTCCCCTGTCATTGCCGGGGTTTGTGGGGGCTCCTTGTTGGCCTCCTGGAAAGCGGTGCTGGTAAACAGGCCACCACCACCCTGCAACAACCATGGAGCATACTTCTCGGCATGGAAGCCGGCTCCAGCTAAAGGCATGTAAACTGAGCTCTGGGAAACAACATGATCTTTCCTCATTGCAGGGTTGGAAGTACACACCAAACATGCCTGTTTTCTTTGTGTTCAGATTGGGACAGGCTTCCTTCCAGGAGTTTTGACAGCTTTGTTCTCCTGGAATGTTTGGCATGACATACTATAGCACACTTACTGAGACTGAGCTACAAATTCCCCTATTTAATCTTGTCTCTGCTATAAACTGACTAGGCAATGTTAGGCAAGCTGCTCCTTGCCTCAACCCCTCAGCTGCAGTAGGAGACAATAATATTGGCCTCCACAGTTTCAGTCATCGTTTTTAATAAACAATGACATCACTTCCTGCTTAACGTCATCGCTACAAGCACAATCCAAAAGCATTGGAGCTCAGTTTAAAAAAACCTGGCTGGAGATCTCCTGAGAATTATTGCAATTTTAGGCTGTTCTAGTTTACCACCAATTTATTAAAGCAACCCTTCTATTGATGAAATTAGCTGATAAACTTCTACAATAAAAGAATTCAAATGGCATATGTTTACATTAAAAAGTTCTGAGAAAACCACACACTGTGCATAGGGGATGCACACACATCACAATGGTCACCATCATAGAGAGGCATTCCCTCCTATGTGAAAGAAAAGGAGAATGCCTTTCTTCCAAGATGGCACTAACCATCTGCACATGTGTCACAGTCATCTTAGGCATTCTGGGACTGAAAAAAGGAAAGGCCTTGTCACAATCCTGTAGTAACTTGTATTTGAGTGGGGTTAGACAATTATTTTATAACACAAACACAAGATGAAACAAGTACATTCCTTTGCATCTTTCAACATGCCATTTGCCACCTACAATTTGTGTATGTGTGAAAACTAATTTAGAAAAAATCCCTGGGCTAATGAGCCATGGAACCTTGTTGGAGAATTAGGATTTTAGCATCTGGGTTTCTCAATACTGTATACTGAAATGCAGAAAAAAATCATGTGGCACCAAACTCCCAATTTCACCCAAACATACACTACCTTCATCTTCGAGATCTTGAAACTGGAAGTTTCGGGCTGTATTAACATTACTGCTTTGGTGATTCTCCTCCTTGTGTTCCAAAACCAGCCCATCAGGAGTCAGTCCACAGTTCAGAATCTTGGGACAAGACCTGCATTGCCTTTCCTGGGAGACAGACAGAGCTGCATGCTGTTGTTGCCTGAAAATTCCTTCAGCGTCCTCTAAGCATCGACTGCCATCTGAAGCCTTGCTACATTTCTTCGGTGGTGCCTCTTCTTGCTCAAGGGAGTGGTCTGCCAGGTTGGTTGAGGCATGCTTAACAGGAGAGACCACTAGGGCTCTCCTAAGCCCAGGTATAGCAGTTGATTTTTTGCCTCTCTGAGTTAACCTTGGACAGGAGTTGGGTGTTGAGTTGGGGATGCTTTCTCTTTGTATACTTAAAGAGACAGGTGAGGGGGAATGGCATTCCATGCCAGATTTGTCTCTACCTTGAAGATGCCCCAAGTCTTTCTTTAAGAAACGTGGAGATTTCCTGACTCCACTGCATTTGGGAAAAGGTTTTCGCTGGACATCTTTGGGAGGGGTTCCTGGAATTTTTGTTTTGGAAATACTGGGGCAGCACTGGCTGTCTAACTCTTTGTTACTCTGTCGGGGCCTCAGCCTACATGCAAAGGATTTGCAGGAAGAAGCTTCCGCAGCATTTTCCCTGGAAGAAACGTTACACTTATTTTTGATCAGTGCAGTCTGTGGTGCATTTGAGGTTTTATCCCTTCTTTTCCTCTTCTGGCCATTTTCTGCGGAGGAAAGCTGATGATGGCTAGCCATTAATGTTGCAGAATATTCCTCTGCAGTTTCCTTGTGAGTTGCTGGCTTTGCTCTTCTCCCTTTGGAAGAACTATCTTCTTCAGTTGGAGCACAACAATTCAAAATATCCAGAGCCATACGCAGTGCTCGCCGGTATGTCAGTTCTTCCACAAGGTTGTGGCTTCCCTTGCTCTGATCTGTTAAGAAGGACATCCAGAAGAACTCATGAATGCAATCTGGCAAAAAAAAAAAAAAAAAAAAAAGCAACACCCCTCCCCAAAAGCCACATATGCCTTCCTGCGTTTCTTGGATAGAGCATGGGAGACAAATGCAAAAAGAAAAATGTTACACACAAAACATTCTAGTCAGGCATTAGAACTGAAAGTTTTTAAAGGAACTTCTAGCTTTTGGGGGATGAGTAGGTCAACATTTTTATTTCCTGTAAGTTCCCGGGAAATAATGCCATGCAGTACAGTATAATTCCTAAGGAATGTATGGGAAATTAAAATAAGGGCCACAAACTGCCCAGAGCTGCCATCAGTATAAGGCCCCCCGTTTGGTTTCCACCCTGAAAATTGCCCAAATGCTCCCCCCCCCCCCACTCTTGCTGCCTGTTGAGAGGACAGGGATGCATACGTGCACACCCTTGTACAATCAATGCAACAGAATGACTTTCTAAAGACTCCATACCTAACTTAGAAGCAATATCTTCAATCCTCTCCTTTTTCAAGGGTTCGGTATCTGTCCAGCACACATTAGTCCTGTAAATACAGAAAGGGCAGGGAACACATATAAGCAGGTGCTACATCAGCAGCCAACAGCTGAATCTATTATAATCTTAAGCAATACATATTGGGAGTTAAACTCTGCACATCCATATGTGCAGAGTAAAGAGGTCTATAAAGGTCGGTAAAGAGGATTATATAACCCCATTTGAATCATTTGCATTTTCAGTAGAGGCAGGCTTCCACCCTGGAACAAACCAGCAGACTCCCACCTGAAGTCAGGTGAGACCCCTAGTCTGAGGGGCTAAATTTCCTTGATGACAGTTGGCATCTTCACAGTAGAGGGCTTGATGGAGCGGCCCACCAATGTCAGTAGCAGCTCAGGGTGTCTTAGTGGGGGGGGCAGTTCTCTCCAGAAGCATCTGCCTGACCAATCTGGGAGCAGAAGAGGTAATTGTGTCTGGCCCAAGGTTGCTCCAGCCATATAGCAATCCATGAGAAGAGCTACCTAAATGACTATAGTTATTTTCAGTTAAATATTCTAACTACAGCACATCTTGACAAAAAGCCATTCACAAGGCTGTACATCCACATGCAAGCAAGCACCTGGCAGCCAAGGAGCCTCTTGCTTGCCTTGAACTGGAATCAAATCCCTGAACATAAGGACTTCCTGCTAACAAAGCAATCTGATCTGTGTTTGCTTGGAAGCAAGCCCCAAGGTCTTCAGTAGGGCTTGCACTCTAGTCAATTGTTCAAGGTTACAGGCAAGTGTCATTCAGGCTGCAATGGCCACTCAGCTGAGTGGAAAGAAGCATCAAACTGTAGCCAACTAGCTCAGGTAATGGAGCAGTAGTCGTGTGAGTTTACTTGCACAGCCAGAGAGTCAATTTAGACTCATAAAAAGAGAAAAGCTCAGAATTTGGCCACTCAAACAACCACTTAACTGTTTATTCAGACAGATGATTTCAACCTGGAGAGAGGCTGCCTTATCACTGGGAACCAGCTGTCTTCTGGAAGTCCTGCTTCTAGATAAAACCTGAAGGGCATGGGGACAGAAAAGTGTGTAGTTTTCACAGGCATAAGCACAGTGTTTGGATTCAAGAGAAAGGCAAGCATAGGTATGTTCTTGGCTGCTACTAACTCTTCCCTTTCCCAATTTTAGTTATTTTAGCAGATAAAACACAAGATGGGTGGCAGGAATTTAGCAACTACTAACTTGCCTCAAGGGGAAAGATGCTCTGAAGGCCAAGAGTTGAGCTCCTGCAGTTCAATTAGGAAAAATCTAATCTGTGCACTTAACAAAGCTCCTTGGACCTTGCTCATGGACAAGTTTATCAACATGGTCAAGCAATTTATGGAAGACATAAAAGGCTGCTGCGTGCTCAAAGTCTCGTGCCCCTCACTATGAAAATACTGAAAACGGGGCATTTAAGAAAGTTGGTCTTGCCTGGAGCTGGAACACCTGCCTCGTTTGAACAATGGGCACTAGCCAAGAGAGGCTGCTCGTTCCAATTCAGGTGGCAGAGAGGCTATTTGGTGCAGCTCAAGAGTTAGTTTATTGTAGTTCCTCAAATTCACAGAGATGACAACAGGCACAGGGACCAGTTGTGCCTGCAGTCGTGCAGTCTTGCAGAACTTGGCACCATCTTCTGATGATTCTCAATGTCCCTTTTAGAGAAATTGCTCTCCCTACCTTGTTTTCTCCACTCCTCATCGCTTTTTAGAACTCTAGAGCAGCATTCCTCCAACTGTGGGTCGCAACCAACTAGGTAGATCATGAAGCACCAAACTCAGAAATAATTGAAAATATATAGTGCCTGGGGCTCAGCTGAGCACATGGCTTACTGGCAGCCTCTGGTTGCATATGCCTCTACTTTCCTAATCATGGGTTCCTATGCTGGTCTTTAAGTCCTCTCTGGCTTTTCAATTGGTAGTTCTGACCTGTCACTTCGAGACCCTGAATCTTCCTATTGGTGTTTTTCTGTGTGAGCTGAATATTAGACCATCGAGAGGATGGCTCCTAGAGAGAGAAGGGGCGGGGGATCATGATTTGAGCTTAACTGGTTGAAGGGGGGTATATGTCGTGGACGTGTAACGCTGTTATTGATTGACAGCGCCCATAGAGGGCAGTTCTCATTCCACCCATAGCAGGAGGACGATGATTCAGAGCCAGTGTCGGGAGCTGGTGATGGGGTTAATTCTCTTTTGTGTGAAGCCCCTTTAGGGAACTGGCCTTGCTGGCCTCTCCTTCTCAAAACCCAGAGACGGGAAGCAGCTCCTGACCCGTCGTTTAACTGCTGGGATTCACATGGCAGCCATGTGCTCTTCTCTTCAGCTTCAGGGTGACTTTTTGTATCCTAGTGAGTGTGGAGCAAAAATTTCTTTTCTAAGCTGGCGTGGGCTGTAGCTGGCCTGTTGAACTCATTGGGACTTACTCTAAAATAGACATTCTTTGGCTTCCTGCTGGTGTCTCTATTCCTCCTGCCTTTCCTTTAAAATGCTGTATGGATGAACTTATGAAAACTTCCTTATATCGACTCAAGGCCTACTCAAACCTGAACACCCCATCCTGGGCATAAGGAGATAACTGGATGGGGAAGATGGACCAGTGTCCTGAAAAGTGGGCTACTCATCCACACAAAATCTTTGGGCTTTTTAAACTGACTATGACAGGACTTAAATTCGTATGTTAGCAGTTTTCAATGCCTTCACTTTTTTCTTAACAAATACAAGAGAAGCATGTGCTACTGAGCTATCTTAGAATATCTGCAAGTATTCTGATAATTTCAGAGTAAAGCTTCCTGCTTGGTGATGTCACTTCCAGGTCAATGTTGTCACTTCCAGTTGGTCCCAACAAGATTATCATTCTAAAAAGTGGGTCCAGGTGCAAAAAGTCTGAGAACCACTTCTCTAGAGCAGGGGATGAGCCAAACTGGGGAACTCCTGATGCCTTTTCCTCTCACGTTTATATCTAGAAAGACAAACTGCTGCATCGATGCCAAAGTTTTCAGCCAGCTGTCACTTTGGGGAGGATTTTCAAGAGGAAAATGATGCAGGACAAATTGTTAATCTTCTCTTGCTACCATTCTGACCCAGATCAGATCCTTTCTTCTTGATGCTGTTTTCACATACACACACACTTCTAGTTTCATGATTTCAACAACGACAGATTTATCATAAGATGTGGTTTGGCCCTTATTCTGCCACCTGCCTAGCTTCCAAGATCTGAGCAGCTATTTCCCACATCCTTTCAACCTGGCAGCTGTTACTTTGTTACTGGCAGCCATAACAACCAGAAACTTACTTTTTCTTTATAAAGGATTGCCTAAGTAATTCTATTAATTGTGCTTTTTCCACACTACTAGGGAATCACAGTCAACACAGAGTCCCATTTGTAAACAGCTAAATGGGCCTATATAGACATGCCAGGGCACAAATTCAATGTTTTTGAACAGAGAGCATTTGTGTGTGCTCTTTTGTCCTACATTAAATGTTGTGGGGGGGTTTTCAGCTTGTGATAACATAAAAATAACCCTGGCAACCTAATTTTTAATTTTTTAGATTTCAATCCCCATGCCATCTTTAGAAGCAAGGCGACTGACCATACCACCATCACATCTAAACAACCCTTCACTCAATTTCAGTGAAAACTACTAAAAGAATGATCAAATGAAGACACAATGAAAAATAAACGCAAACTGAGTTCTAGGAACCTGCTGTTTTGCAAGAACGGACTGCCACTTTGAAGTTCTGGTCAAAATTGTTTGCACTTTTCTAGCTAAGGGCAGGTCTTTGAACCACACTAGGAGTTGTGCAAGGAAGTGCATATCTCTGGCACATCCTCACCTGAAATGGTACCCTCAGAAGGGAGGAGTAGAACAGAGCCTTTCAATTACCTTTGCTGGCCATAAGCGCTTCTCCCACTTGCAAAGGATGTATTCTGCCTCAGTCATTGTTGCTGTTGTTCAGGCAGGATAACAGGACAGAAGAACTGCATCCAGGTTTTGAGTATCCTCAAAGACAAGAGGGGAACACACTGCTTTATTGATTAAGTGTATTTATATACTGCTTTTCAGACCTAAGAAGTTCACAAAGCAGTTTACACAAAGGCTAAACAAACTGTTCCCTGTCCCAAAGCAGCTCACAACCTAAAAAGATGCAAGAGAAACACTAGTGAGAAACACAGCCGCCAGAAAATAGGCTATGCTGGGAGGAATGTGGGCTGTTACTGTTCCCTGCTAAATACAAAAGGAAAATGACTTTTTAAAAGGTCTTTTTGCCCAGGCTGCAGGGAGAGGTATTGGAATTATTATTGTTACAAGGCACATTTTGATCCTGCATATTAACATTTTCTAAACATAATGATGATGCTAAATGGTTAAGAGAAGAAAATAGGGGAACACTTACTCTAAGTAGGTTAGGTTGAGAGAAACTACGAGACTGATCCACGGTCACCCCAACAGCTTCATGGCTGAGAGAAGAATGGCAGTAGCTCAGTGCCACAGCACATGTTTTAGACAGGGAACAACTCCAATACCTGGCATCTTCAGGTAAGGCTGAGAAAGACCTGGAGAGTCATAATCAGCCCACAGATAATCCTGAGATAGATGGACTAAAGGTCTGGTTCAGCAGAAAGCAACAAATATGCAAACCCAATTTCAAACCATTACACCAGCCTTTCCTCACACACTAGTCCTGTAGCAGCTCTCCCAACCATGGAACAGTAGCAGCTGGAAGCACTCCCAACATTCATTCCACCTGGCTTGTCTGCACTGACCACATAAGATTTATACAGCAACATTTGGGACTTGACAGCATAATAAACAGAAAGACAAGTCTTTGCCCTGAGACAGTTTGACATATATGCATACTTAAAGCCACTTTCTATGTGTTTAGCAGCTAAACAAAGCTATAGCTAGGCTGTACCAAGTCGCAGATGGGTGTGGGGATTACAGGTTCCAATAAGGCAGAGCTGATTTCCTCTGTTTGGTTGTTACTTCTGTGCTGCATACCCCAGAATTCTGGTTGAAATGGGAAAATATGTAAAATTAAATCCATAACTGGAGCATGTGTAATCAGGTCATTTACTGCACAGTTCCTCTCTGCATTACTAATGAGCACAGATACATGAGTGAGAGAGAGAGAGAGAGAGAGAGAGAGAGAGAGAGATGGTGCAACTGCAGGTGCATCATGATTCTCTTTGCTGTGTTTTACTGATCTGCTCATGTGATCCTGGGCACTGAACAGAACAATTTTATTAGAGTGAACACAACACCAAGATGGCTTTATTACAGTATCTTTTCAATGTGCATTGTGCACTGTATGCAGAGGACTACAAGAAGACCTTGATTTGAATGCTGCAGCGAACTACACACATGGAGCATTCTGTACAGAAGTCTATTCTGTACCAAAAAAAAATCTATGGACAATTACACATTTATCTGTTCCATCATGTGAGTAATTTAGAAGTGTAAACTTCGGGAGAAATTCAGTTTTCTCCCTATGTTTGAATGTTCAACTACAGAAAGTTACACATCAAGGAGAACACTGGTTTAGCTAGCCTCCTTGCGTGGCTGCTTTTTCTGCTCTATAAGGGTGAGGGAGCTGAAGAGGAAGAAGAGTTCGTGCACATTCAAACAACAAGGGATCATTGTTGGCTGCCTTGAACTTTGCAATAAAGAGGCAGAATATAACATCATCAGATCATGGCAAAACCCATGAATTCTTGTTTTATCTCCAAATTAGGCTGACAAATCTGCTGGGTTTTTCACCTGTGGCTCCCCACCGCCCAAAGAGGCGTCTCCTTTCCCCCTCTCATACTCTTCCATAAAAGTATACAACTTCCATGAAAAAATGAGCATGCCACACTTGGGCAGGGGAGAGGGGCCAGGAAACTGCACAAGAGAGATTCTATTACACCACCAGAAACTTGGGTCAATTCACCTCATTCCTGACAGACTCCAATTACAAGGCAGATCGAGCCCCTCCATAAAGAATGGGGGAAATAATAGTTGGAGAAATGAAGAAAAAGATGGATGGAGCCTATCTGGTTCTTCCCTCAAGCCTATCTGGTTCCCAATGTACGGCAAGTGTGGATTTCATTGTATATTTTCTAAATTTATTGTGAGCTATTCTGAGCTTATTTTAATAGGGGAAGCCTGGGTAAAAATAACCCAAATAAAATGTAGGTGGGTGGGGGAAAGTAAGATGCAATTCCATACTCTGGAGAACAGGCAGATATTTAACAGAGCTTTTATGGTCACTCAACGGGAAAACAATAAAAAAGAAACACATGATAATTGGACCTCACTCCCAATAGATCTAACTTCTAGGACTCGAATGATGAGAAAGTGATGACTAAGTTCCATTTTGAATGGTGGGATGGGTCTTTATTACCCTGCTTATGGCCTATATAAAGGCTATACATTTAAGAAATGAAAGCCTCACTTATTCCCTATGGGAAGCAAAGGGAGCTGTGTGCATGGGTGGGGGGTACAAGGAAAATCCAACAACCCCAAATGGAAGTGGGGGGGGGGAAGGAAGAGCTAGCTCCCTTGCCAGGAGATTCATCTCTCCCAAACCATCAAAATGTAAACTGAGCTGCTTAATTATGTTATACAGACAGCCCAGTAGAGGTAGGGCATAAAGAAAACCCTCAAAATGAAGTCAAACCACCTCATTCCTTGCAGATACCAACTAAAATGCAGAATTAAGCCCCCTCCAACTGCTATACAATTAATCTCTCTCCACCCCAACCTGCCCCCTTTGAAAGTGTAGGAGATGAAAGTCCCCAAGTTACTATAGCGAGCAAAGAGGCCTGTGTACACGAGAGGTTTACATCTACACAGGCCTCTTTGCTTCCCGTAATTCAACTGCCCAACATTTTTTTTAAAAAAGTTAGAAGTAAAAGGAAATTGAGCCTTTCAGTAGTACAATCTAGGGAAACGAGTGGGGCACACGGGGGGGGAGGGCGAGGTATAAGCAAGCCCCCTAAAAGGAGAAGCTCTGCACAACATCCCCTTTTACGAAGAAAGGGGGACAAGCCTCTTCTTGTAATTACGACATCTGGGCAAGCAAAACAGGAGGCGAGGGGTTGGGCTCAACAGATCCCTAAAACGGAGTAGAGCGTGGGTTGAGGTTGTCTTTCCCAGGGAGAAAGAAGAAATACATTCAAGTCCATGGGGCAAGGAAGCCTCACACGGAAGGGGGCAAGCCCTGCCACCCTCCTCACACAGGAAAGGGGACCAAGCCCACCCTTACCTCGTTGCTCATATTGGAGGAGACAGGATTCGAACCTGCCACTCCCATAGGCCTTTCCTCCTTTTAGTCGTTGGGGCTGCTGATGACGAAAATTTGACCCGCCCCTCCCACTGGCCACGCCCTCTCCTCAAGACTCCGCCTATTCATTCGGCTTAACCGCCAATCAATGCATGCGACGCTCCCCGCCCTCCTCTCTTAGGTCTTTTCCATAAAGGTAAGATAACAGGAGAGGACATGCCTGAAGAAGAGATAGCAGCCAAATGAGGCCAGGGGGAGGGCTTAGCAGCCATGTTGGCACGCTCAAAACAAGCCTTATTCCAAGCATTTCAGATTGCTTTCCTTGTACTGTTTAGGACTGAATAATTTACTCCTGAAATAAAAACTTACGAAAATAAAAACGTGTGATCGTGTAGAAACATTATTGGTAACCTTATTATGATTTAATATGCACTTACAAGGTTTAATTCCGCATAATTATATTACTGAACATACCGGAGGAAATGCCACTTGCTGTCTATTTAAACTCAGATTGCACTGTTTTGACAGACTCATTTTTTGAAATCTACACAAGCAAAAATAAAACGGCCATGCCCCATAAAAAAAAGTCTGTTAATGTTCAGAATTTCATAAGTATTACAGTAGGAAAATTACATTAAAATCTCTTCATAACACAAGTAGTTGTCAATATGAGAGTAATTCTTCTTTACTTCTAGACTATTAAGAGTATTTTTTCAAAAATACTTCTTCTACACTCACCCCCCCCCAAAAAAACAAATTCTGTTAATGTTCAGAATTTCGAAAATATTACAGTAGAAAATGGAAGGTGGGAAAAAAGTGTAAATGGGAAGGGGGGAAAAAGGAGGGGGGAAAATATATATTTTTTCCCTTCTAGACCATTAACAGTGGGTGTCAGAAAATGGTGAATAAGACTGCTAGGAACAAGAAATTACACAGCTTCAAAAATAATGCACTCACTGAACTGTAGTTTTATTGAACCGATGTAATGAGAATACATGAATCTTTCCGTGGAAATTAAGTCCCATTTTTCGTACAGCGATTCGCACACCCGTATGCAGAACACGCAGGCATGCTTAAAGACGTTGAGATTAACTTTTACACGCGTGCAGGGAGATTTTTATTCGTGAATTCGCGGCAATCCTCCTCCTTGGCGGGAAAGATCTGAGTCAGCCATATTTTTACGTCCATGGCTTCAAGAAAATGATGTCATGTCCTCTCCTGTTATCTTACCTTCATGGTCTTTTCTCCTCAGGCGCGCGCGCAAAAGAAGCGGGGGAGAGACGCATACGCCAACCAACCACAATCATAACTCTATGACCACAATGCGGTAGAGAGGAAGAACGAGAACCCCGGAAACCGCCGATTTAATACGACGTAGGGGAGCAAGGGAGCAACGCAAGGGACGTGGTGGCGCTGCAGGTTAAACCGCAGAGCCACGCAACGGAGTGAGCCCCCGTTGCTTGTCCCAGGTCCTGCCAACCTAGCAGTTGTAAAGCACATAAAAATGCGAGTGGATAAATAACACTGGAGATGAGCACCGCCGCCTACAGTCCGTCACGACTAGTCCAAAGGTGGGGGAACCTTTACCCTTACCTTAGGGGAGCAACAGCTACAAGCTCACCCCCTGTCTATCACTCGCCGCTGACGGAGAGTGCTCGCGCCACTCTAACTTAAACTCACAAGGTTGTTGTGAGAATTTAAAAAAAGCTGGGGGGAGAACCATGCCTAGTCTTTTCTGAGGGATAGTGAAGAATGTGAAGAATGTGAATAAATACAAAACCTAAGTGCTGGTTTTCATCAGTTTTTCATTTACGAAGTAATTACATTTTTAAGTAATGCGTTATTTGCATTTACTATGCAGTACGCTGAAATGAAATTGCACAGTCAGTTCTTATAATAAAACCTTTGTTAATGATATACCTGAGGTCTGTTTCTCAGCCTGGTCAAAGCATGTATATTGGAGACTGGGACTGGGAGGTTGTGCTTGAAGGGCAGAGACTGAACTCCTACCCTCGCAAATTGCTCCCAGTCATAGACATGGGATTGGGTTTGGGGGTGCTACTTCCTACTTCCTATTGGCTCGAAAAGAACTAATTGAGGGTACTGGCAGATTTTCCCTCTGTATAACAGCCGAAGGACAAAAGAGAAGACCAATCATAATGTAGAGTTTAGCTTTTCTCCGCCCTCCTCTAGCCCTTCGCCAATCAGAATTACGAATGCGCACATAGCGGCGTGCCTTTCTTCTCCCGCCGTTGTCTGTTGCTTCTCGTGTTCCAGACATTTTTTTAACCGCCTTTACGCGCGATTTACCGCCTTTACCGCCTTTATGCGCCTTTACGCGATACTCTTTCATGGATCACTGCCTTGTCGTGGCGAAGGGGCTTGAGTAGCTCAATGAAGCTGTGAGCTATGCCATGTAGGGCTACCCAAGATGGACAGGTCACAGCAGAGAGTTCTGACTAAACGTGGTCCGCTGGAGAAGGAAGTGGCAACCCACTCCAGTACTCTTGCCAAGAAAACCCCATGGATTACAGAACAAAAAGGCTAAACGATATGACACTGGAAGATGAGACCCTCAGGTCGGAAGGTGTCCATTATGCTACTGGGGAAGAGCAGAACACGAGTACTAGTAGCTCCAGAAAGAGTGAAGTAGCTGGGCCAAAACTGAAAGGAAGCTCAGCTGTGGATGTGTCTGGAAGTGAAAGGAAAGTGCGATGCTGCAAAGAACAATACTACATAGGAACCTGGAACGTCAGATCTATGAATCAAGGCAAGCTAGATGTGGTCAAACGTGAGATGTCAAGGCTGAACATCGACATCCTGGGAGTTAGTGAACTAAAGTGGACAGGAATGGGAGAATTTAATTCAGATGACCATTATATTTGCTACTGTGGGCAGGAATCCCTTAGAAGAAATGGAGTAGCCTTCATCATGAACAAGAGAGTGAGAACAGCAGTACTGGGGTATAACCTCAAAAATGATAGAATGATTTCCATTCGGATCCAAGGCAAACCTTTCAACATCACAGTAATCCAAGTCTACGCCCCAACCACTGGTGCTGATGAGGAAGAAGTTGACCGCTTCTATGAAGACCTAGAACAGCTTCTAGAATTAACACCCAAAAAAGATGTCCTTCTCATCATAGGGGATTGGAATGCTAAAGTAGGCAGTCAAGAGGTAAGAGGAATAACAGGCAAGTTTGGTCTTGGAGCACAAAATGAAGCAGGGCAAAGACTGATAGAGTTCTGTCAGGAGAACACATTAGTCATAGCAAACACCCTTTTCCAGCAACACAAACGGCGACTGTACACATGGACTTCACCAGATGGTCTACATCGAAATCAGATTGATTACATTCTTTGCAGCCAAAGATGGAAAAGTTCCATACAGGCAGTCAAAACAAGACCTGGAGCTGACTGTGGCTCAGATCATCAGCTTCTTCTTGCCAAATTCAGGCTTAAACTGAAAAAAGTAGGGAAAACCGCTAGGCCCTCCACGTATGACCTAAATCAGATCCCCTACGAATATACAGTGGAGGTGACAAATAGATTTAGGGGCTTAGATTTGGTAGACAGAGTGCCTGAAGAACTTTGGACGGAGGTCTGTAACATTGTACAGGAGGCAGCAACTAAAACCATCCCAAAGAGGAAGAAATGCAAGAAGGCAAAGTGGCTGTCTGACGAGGCTTTACAAATAGCTGAGGAAAGGAGAGAAGCCAAAAGCAAGGGAGAAAGGAAAAGATATACCCAACTGAATGCAGATTTCCAGAGAACAGCAAGGAGAGATAGGAAGGCCTTTCTAAATGAGCAATGCAAAGAAATAGAGGAAAACAACAGAATGGGGAGGACTAGAGATCTTTTCAAGAAAATTGGAGATGTCAAAGGACAATTTCATGCTAAGGTAGGCACAATAAAGGACAAAAATGGCAAGGACCTAACAGAAGCAGATGAGATTCAGAAGAGGTGGCAAGAATACACAGAGGAACTCTATAAGGCCGATCTAAATGTTCCTGATAACCACAGTGGTACAGTCACTGAGCTCGAACCTGACATCCTGGAGAGTGAAGTCAAGTGGGCTTTAGAAAGCCTCACTAACAACAAAGCTAGTGGAGGTGACAGCATTCCAGCGGAATTACTCAAAATCTTAAAAGATGATGCTGTCCAAGTGCTGCTCTCCATATGCCAGCAAATTTGGAAAACCCAACAGTGGCCACAAGACTGGAAAAGATCAGTTTACATTCCAATCCCAAAGAAGGGCAATGCCAAAGATTGCTCGAACTACCGCACCATTGCACTCATTTCACATGCTAGCAAGGTCATGCTCAAAATCCTACAAGCTCGGCTTCAGCAGTATGCGAATCGAGAACTACCAGATGTACAAGCTGGTTTCCGAAGAGGCAGAGGAACTAGAGATCAAATTGCCAACCTTCGCTGGATCATGGAGAAAGCAAGAGAGTTCCAGAAAAACATCTACCTCTGCTTCATTGATTATGCTAAAGCCTTTGATTGTGTGGATCACAACAAACTGTGGCAAGTTCTTGAAGAGATGGGAGTTCCAGACCACCTGATCTGCCTTCTGAGAAACCTTTATGCGGGTCAGGAAGCAACAGTTAGAACTGGACATGGAACAACCGACTGGTTTAAAATTGGGAAAGGAGTACGACAAGGCTGTGTATTGTCACCCTGCTTATTTAACTTATACGCAGAGTACATCATGAGGAAGGCAGGGCTGGATGACTCACAAGCTGGAATCAAGATTGCTGGGAGAAACATCAACAACCTCAGATATGCAGACGATACCACTTTACTGGCAGAAAGTGAGGAAGACCTAAAGAACCTTTTGATGAGGGTGAAAGAGGAAAGTGCCAAAATTGGTTTGAAGCTCAACATTAAAAAGACTAAGATCATGGCAACCACTCCCATCACTTCCTGGCAAATAGGAGGGGAAGAAATGGAAGCAGTGACAGACTTTATTTTCCTGGGCTCCAAGATCACCGCAGATGGTGACTGCAGCCATGAAATTAAAAGACGTTTACTTCTTGGGAAGAAAGCTATGGTGAACCTAGATAGCTTAATCAAAAGCCGAGACATCACCCTGCCAACAAAGGTTCGCATAGTCAAAGCGATGGTTTTCCCAGTAGCCATGTATGGCTGTGAGAGCTGGACCATAAGAAAGGCAGAGCGTCGAAGAATCGATGCTTTTGAATTATGGTGTTGGAGAAGACTCTTGAGAGTCCCCTGGACTGCAAAGAGATCCAATCGGTCAATTCTCCAGGAAGTCAAGCCTGATTGCTCCCTGGAAGGACAAATGCTGAAGCTGAAGCTCCAATACTTTGGCCACCTGATGAGAAGAGAGGACTCTTTAGAAAAGACCCTCATGCTGGGAAAGATTGAAGGCAAAAGGAGAAGGGGGCGACAGAGGATGAGATGGTTAGATAGTGTCACCGAAGCAATGAATATGAAATTGGGCGAACTCCGGAAGCTAGTGGAGGACAGGGAGGCCTGGCGTGCTGTGGTCCATGGGGTCGCGAAGAGTCGGACACGACTTAGCGACTGAACAACAACAACAACACGCGCGATTATAAGAAAGAGAGGCAGCGGGGTAGCCTAATCAGAAACGTGCTCGGCCTCTCCTTTTTGTTCTAATGGCTACCGAAGTCGCCAGTCCATCTCATTTCACACACACTCCAGCCCCAGGAATCAGTGTCTTCCCGCTTTTTTTTTTTTTTAGGATACTGTAATTTATACTATTCTTTTCCCTAATGGAACTACAGGTGTGCTTCTGTATCCACTGATTCAGTATCCATGGTTTCAGTTATCCAGGGATACCATGGGTACTGGAATGCCTATTAAAAAAAAGATAGAACATAAACATCTCTCTCTCTCTCTCTCTCTCTCTCTCTCTCTCCCTTGCAGCAAACCCCCTGATTTTCAGGTTTCACTGATCCATGGTTTCAGGTTTCCACAGTAGGGTCCGGAACGGAACCCCAGTGGATACAGAGGCATGTCTGTATTGTGTGTACAGTATGTGTAACCATGGGGAAAGATTTAACATAAGCACCTGCTCCACATAGAACAATGTTTCTGAAGCACCTGACAGCTGAAGCTCAATTTTTCCTCCAGAGTAATTGGAGTAATTGTATCCAATGAATTAAACAAAATTGCTGGCACATTCCATTCTTCCAAGGTTTACCTTTGGCGTAATATGTTCCCCTATGAGCTGCTGATATGGCTCTGTGAGTTACTGAGGTAACTCCAGAAAGGGGACCTATTCTGAGGAACAATGGGTGCCACAGTGGGAGCCAATGGGAAGGCGGGCTGGCTCAAGGCCTCTTGGCACCTGAAGTGACCTGTCAAATGATGCTGCCCCCTTAGCAGGTGATGTGCCCGTCTCTGCCCTTCCCACTCCATGGACTGGAAGAGGGCAGTGTAAAAGGAAGCGTGGAAGAGTGGTGTGTGTGTAGCGTCTCCTTCCTTGTCCAATCCAGGGAGTGGGGGGGGGGAGGAATAGTGGAGGCGAATGAACAGCCACATGAGGTTCCCTCTGCCAGTTTGTTCGTTGAGGTCACCTTCTCAGGCTCATGGATGGGCCAGCCCTGCAAAAGAGCAGCTGATAATCTCCTGTGTTGTTGGTATGGGTGAATCTGCGGTTGCTGGCCCTCAGCACATGGTGAGGAAGCTTGAGTGTTCTGGTCTACCTGCTGACAAGGGATAAATACAGTGCAACCTCAGTATCCACTGGGTTCAGTTCCACAGCCCCACGGATACCAGGATGACCATTTAAACGCCCTTAAAAAAAGGAAAAAGTGCCAACATCGCATTTTGTGCCTTTGCATGGTCAAAAGTGCTAGGTTCATACTAGACACCTGAACACCCTAGCCTACAACCCTTGTAATCATAATGCCCCAAAGTTTCCCATATGCCTCCGTTAAACTCTGTAAGCCTTTGCAAGACTTACATTTCTGCGCTTCTGAAGACATTGCCTTCCCCTTTTGTATAAGTGATTGTTTTATCCTCATGTACCCACCCTGCCCTTGGTACCCCATTGTTTTAAGTTCCTGCATCCCCATACATCCCTGTAAATTTACTCCTGATATTGTCTACCTATGTTTGCAGCTGATTACCCTTTGTAATCACCTCTCTTCCACTTGTCCCTGACCCTTGTCGGGCGTCACACTGGAGGGGAGAGGGAGCGAGCAGCAAAGAAAGACCACCAATCCAATGTTAACCATCATCCAAAATCACCAATAGCCGATTGCCAACTTATCAAAAGTGTTTCATTCATGGTTGCCTTTTTCACATTTGCATGTTCAACTGTAATCTAGACCATTAACAGTGGGTGTCAGAAAATGGTGAATAAGACTGCTAGGAACAACAAGAAATTACACAGCTTCAAAAATAATGCACTCACTGTTTCAATGAACTGTAGTTTTATTGAACCGATGTAATGTGAATACATGAATCTTTCCGTGGAAATTAAATCCCATTTTTCGTACAGCAATTCGCACACCCGTATGCAGAACACGCAGGCATGATTAAAGAGGTTGAGATTAACTTTTACACCCGTGCAGGGAGAGTTTTATTAGTGAATTCGCGGCAATCCTCCTCCGCGGCAATGAGCTGAGTCAACCATATTGGTACGCCCATGTGGCGTCAAGAAAATGACGTCATGCCGCCTCCTGTTAGCCTACCTTCATGATAATACCTTATGAAGTGTGGCGATTGCGACCCATTTCCGGGTTGCGATCGCGAAACGGGAAGCGGGCTGCTAATGCACTTTTACAACAACGGGAAGCTTGGGGAGCCCTGCAGGGGTCCCCACAGGAGTGGGTTTAAAATAAGACCCTTTGGTCAGGACAGTTTAACCCAACCCAGAACATGGGAGCTATTTTTAAATTTTCTGCTGTGCATGTTTAATTTGATTCTGCGACGGAGAAGAAGAGGAGCGGCTGAAACGCCTTGCAAAGCTGAGCACACACACACACACCCTCTAGGGATGCTAGCGCAGCCTGCGTATCTGGCCGTTCCATTCAGCTACCCAAACTAGCCATTGCTGGGCGGCTCCTCCTCCATAATTGCGTCCCCCACCTGTCAAGGTTGCTCTCCACAGCAGCTCGCCCCGGCCGGGCCACAAATGCCCTAAAGGCGCCCTGCGCAGCGGAGAAGCCTCGTGCGAGAATAAGGAGGCGAACGCGGGCTGCCTCCAGCCCCGCCCGCGCACTCCCTCCCTCCGCCCCGCCCGCCAGGTGACGTCACAAGGCGGCGCTTCTTGGGGCCAGCCGGAAAGGCAGAACGTGCGGCGCTGTGTGTGGCTCACCGGGTGTGTACTCATCCTCAGTTCTCAGTCGCTCCGGCGGCGAAGTGTTCGAGGCCGTTGTTGCAGTCCCGGCCCCGCGCGCACCGAGGCAGACATTGCACAAAAAGTCGTCCTCGAGCGTGTGCCCTCGAGGAGGGACAGCGTCTGCAGGTCCTCGCCGCCCGGTCACGGGAAAGGCGGGAAATGGCCCCCCCGGCAGGGGACGCCCTGTCGGGGTTAATTTTTGCCTTCCATGGGGTTGAGGAAAAAAGGACGGGGCTCGTTTTGCTCGTCGGCTGCCCAGGCCTGGCAAAGAGCGCGGGATGCTGCTGCGGCCTATCTTTCCGGGGGCGGGGGGGCGCGAAGAGGCAGCGACACTCACTCTCGGCACCGCGCAAGGGGGACCCGCCGCTGGGAATGCTGAGCACCTCCGCCCGAGCTAAGGGAACTGGCCTGCGAGCCCAGTGACCATGTCTGGCCTGCCTTGTGGCAGGGGTCGTGGATGCAAATACAACCCCCCTCTGAGAGCCCTCTGAGGTCCAAATGGCAGGGGGACGAGACGACACAGCATTGCATAGCCCGGGCAGAGCCGCAACCCCCTGTAATATAACCCCAGAGGAAAAGGTGCCCCGTTCCAAGAGCGATCCCTTTGGATCCCCATTTCATTCTTGATTCCTGAGCCCTTGCTTTTTTGAATCGTCCCCTGGCGCCTTTCGCGCACATCCCTGCCTACTCAGAAATAAAAGGATAGGGTCTAAACCAGCATAAAGGGGGTGCTTTTCATACAGTATACCAGTGGTCTTTGGAACTCTCCTCCACAATTGTGTTATGTGGTTAGCCTCCCAAAGCAGTTTCCCTTTGTGCGCAGCAGGCAGGGAACCGGTGGGGAAGGAACTTGCCAAAACTTCATTTTGCTTGTTTCCTTTCCTCTTCGTGTGGGCACCTGAGAATCTGCAAGCACTAGTATAGAGCAGTGACGGGGAACCTATGAACATGCGTGTCAAAGGCGACACACCATGACGTTCTAGCTGTCACACCAGCATTCACCAACTCCTGACAACAGCTGACTCTAATTTACTTGTATTTCACTTTTGTAATTAAATTATTTGATGTTTGATATTTATATAATACATAGCATCACACACAATTGGACTGTATTTTTTAAAAAATAAATGAATATGTAAAGAATAGTTTCCCTTTTGTTTGCGGGTGGGTGACACACCGGTAGAGTCAAGTTAGGCATTTTCTGAATTTTTGACACACCAAGCCCAAAAGGTTCGCCATCACTGCACTAAAGAAACATAACCAACTTCCAGAGGGAGGAGGCATATGGCAGCAAAAATAAGAGAGAGCCTTCTAACACCTTAAAGATATACTCTGAAATCCTGTACACGATTACCTGGGAGTAAATTCCATAGCACTTAATGGGGCTTACTTCTGGATAGACATGCATAGGATTGTGCTCTAAGCACTTTACATCACCCTGTCCTTGTGTGCATGATGCATACATATATAGGGGTGGTGAAAGAGGAAAATATTGCCAAAGGTGGGGTCAAGAAGCTATGGAGTGGGACAGTAAGTGACCATGATGATTGGCAACAGCAACAGGAGCTGATGAAGCAGTCTTCTTGGCTGTGTTCATTAACTCAAGTAGTGTCTTCCTATCAGGGTCTACGCAGGTGGGCCAAACCAGGGACTCTAAGATGCTTGGTCCTTGCGGCCCCACTAAGCCAGTCAGGGTAAAATGTGCAAACGGGGGTCTGTGATCCTGCTTTTTATGATCTGGGCATACATAACTGGATTTGATGCCTGGGATAGTGTGTGTGTGTGGGGGGGGAGGGTCACCTGAGCTGATGAGCAGCAATGAAATGAGCGGCTGCTTCACAGACTGCAGCTGTAGTGGTCCATAGGAACTGTTGATAACATACTGCTTCTATGACAACAATTTTTTCCTAGTACCTCTTTAACCAAAAGAATAATTGTCCTCTGTTGGGTTTTAAATCAGCTGATGGACTATTGCAGAGTAAGTAAGCAGCCAGGCAGGTCTTCAAAAATACATGAATGCAGGATATTACCATGCCAAAGAATCTTTGGGTTTCGGAACAGGGGCATTAAGCATGTCCCTATTTTCATCTATGAAATGTTGAGAGGATAGAGTGTTAAGACTGATAAAAAGGAAAAAACACCAAACCGCATACAGCATTACAAGTATACAAGCTATCATGCATAATAGGAGGAATAGATGGCAAAGTCCACTTCAACGTACGCAGGGAACTACTTTCTTTAGTTTTGATTTAACCTTTGAGGACTAAACTACACACGGGTATGATCCATCATGAACATGGATAATAAGCAGAGTAGAAACGTTATCAGGAATAAATGTTACCTCACGTGCAACGGTATGTAAGAAAAACCTAACGGACCATTTCTTTTCCGCAAAGTATCATCAGCAGGGAGCAAGAAGGAATAGAATGGAAACGTGCACTGGGGGCAATACTTAACCCTTTCCCAACCCACCGCTTTATTAATTTATTTCTTTAGAAGACCTTTGCCTTTTATCCCTCCTTTCCTTTGCAAGTGCAAACGCACAAGGTGGCTAACAATGTAATATTGAAATGAACAATAGAGAACACTTTTTAAAAAAAGGAAACAATGAAAAACTAAAATAGGGGGTAAAAACATTTTGGAGGAGGGCAACTTCTACAGCCAAGTAGTAAAGCCAAGTATAATACCCATAGAGGTAGGATAACAGGAGGCGGCACGCCTTGGCGAAGTGAAGCCAGGGGGCGGGCTCAGCAGCCATGTTTGTATACTCAAAACAATCCTCATTCCAAGCATTTCAGATTGCTTTGCTCGTACTGTTTAGGACTGAATAGTTTATTCCTTAAATAAAAACTTACGAAAATAAAAACATGTGATCGCGTAGACACATTATGGGTAACCTTATTATGATTTAATATGGAATTACAAGGTTAAATTCCTCATAATTATATTACTGAACATACCTGACGAAATGCTGTCTGTTTAAACTCAGGTTGCACTATTTTGACAGACTTATTTTTTGAAATCTACACAAGCAAAAATAAAACGGTCATGCCCCATAAAAAAAAAATTCTGTAAATGTTCAGGATTTCATAAATATTGCAGTAGAGAATGAACGGCAGAAAAATAAAGTGTGAACGGGAAGGAAAGAAAAAAAAAGGGAGGGTGAGCAAAAATTAGATAAATATATAGGAAAATAACATTAAAATCTCTTCATAACCCAAGTAGTTGTCAATATGAGAGTAATTCTTGTTTACTTCTAGACTATTAAGAGTATTTTTTTTAAACTTCTACATTCACACACACCCCCCCCCCAATAAAACAAATTCTGTTAATGTTCAGAATTTTGAAAATATTACAGTAGAAAATGGAAGGTGGGAAAAACCGTGTAAACGGGAAGGGGGGAAAGGAGGGGGGAGGAATTTTTTTTTTACCTTCTATAACTGATCAAACCTGGATGTACACAAATTACACAAGTTCTGTGGTGACCGCGGAAGCATATTGCTCTTGTGTCCCTTTATTAATGCTCTATAGTAATAAAGTGTATTTCTCTTTCTTCAAAAGCTAAGTACAGCTCGCTCATTTTCTTCTTTCCAGTTGTTGTGAGAACAGACCCCCCCCCCAGGATTCTCTCGGACTTTGTTAAGCTTTTTCCTGGCTGGCAGTGCTCTGCCACAGCCACGCGCAACCATCACGAACTCTCCTGGCTCACAGCACACAGCTGCAGCCACGTGGAACTACCAAGCTTCTTTCCTGGCTCTGCAGCCATGCTAAAACCACTAAAACCCTTGTAACGTAGCACAGTAGCAACAAGAGGTTTGGCAACTCTGGTGGGGGGCCTCCTTGGCCTGGCTCTGTACCCCATTGTGGTCAATTGGCTTATAGGTAAAATGGTGCTCATTTGCCATGCTCATATTAGTCAGATGGAAGCGTAACCAAATGCACAGCGACCCGTAGAAGAAGACCAAAATGTAATAAGGACAGGTCTGACTCCATGTTGGATTTCAAAATCCTGGGAGTTAAACTGCTATCCTGCAAGGAGGTCACAAGAGGTAAACCCCTGTAGAAGATGGCAGGAGATTAGCGTCTCCCTCCCTGAGGGTCCTGTATGCATATCTAATGTCTGACACAAAGAGCATTGCAAGGGGCTATTTTAGCCTAAATCTATCCAAATCTGGCGTAATAAAGGGCTTATGCAAAGTCCTGCCTAAATTCAATCATGCCAAGAGCTCCTTCCCATCAGAATAGGTGGCCACTCCTCAAGACTTAACTGTTATCAAACGTGTCAAGGGCTTGTCTGGTCTAGATGTCTCTTATCTGCTTTTGTGTGCCAACCTATTGTCTCAAATGTACCTATGTCTGCATCTCCTTGACCCAGGTCACAAGAGATGGGAGGGGGGCAACTGGAGGGAGAATCAACCAGTCAGATGGCTCACATTCCAGATGGCCAATTACATTGGGCAAATGTTCTTCCTTGCTGTTAGCAATCCCATATTTTGCATATTAAATTGTATAACTGGGCAAACGCACATGTACAGGGGGCATAAGTTCTGTACCTCCTTGGAGGCTCAAGTTCTGTATCTCCTTGGAAGCAATGCTGCATCTTGTGTCCGTTTTGCTGATGTCTACCCATGAGTAAAATGTACTTCTCTTTCTGCAACAACAACGAAGTCCTGCTGGCATTCTTTTCAATCAACGGTTTCTTGGTAAGGCACACTAAGGGAAACTCAGACTGGCTGGGATCAGGGACGTTGGGCTGGGAACAGCATTAATTCTTAGGATGCAAACAGGATAGGAATGCACATCGGGTAAACGAAACCTCAATTGACAGCCCCTAAGCTTAAAGGCACAGGGGCCTGGAGAAATCACTAAATAAGCCTGATTTCCTCCGACAACACTTTTAATCTTGGTAAAGCTCACTGTTCAGTTTGGGGCTGTTTTTCTGTGTTTTGGGTGGCTTCTGTTCTTTCAGCCAGAAGCATGCTGGGTAGGGATCTTCACATGCAGTCAGCTGTCCCTCGTAAAGGGGCATTCAGACAGCACTAGAATGGGTATATACTCATTAAGCTGCTAAACATGCTGATGGAATGGAATGAAAATTTTCCTTTACATCAGTGTTATTCGAACTGTGGGTTGGAATCCACTTGGTGGTCGCAACCTGATGTCAGGTGGGTCGCGGAAAGCTGGGAGCAGCCTTCTTGGAAACTGCAGATCTGACTCTTGTTGTATTCCTTTTGTGAGTGTTAACAGTTTTAATTTACAAGTTAGGGTTTTTTTTTAATTTTGTTTCTTATTCAGTGCTTTTACATCATATTTTGTCTTAATCTTGCTTTTTGTCAGGGATGTTTTATGGTTGTACAATTTCCGCAGTCCAAGAATGCCAATTTGCATTTCAGAAGTGTCATTTTATTATGTAACAATGATAGCACTTCCTGACACAACATCACTTCCAGATTAATGACATCACTTCTGGTAGGTCCCAACACGAGAGCCATTCTAAAAAGTGGGTCCTGGTTCTAAAAAGTTTGAATACCACTGCTTTACATTACATTCAGCACTTCTTGTGGCTGAATATGGTGTATACCCACTTCACCCTCTTGTTTTCAAACTCTTCAGTGCATCGGTTCTCCATGTATTTATTTATTTATTTTTTTATTTATTATTTTCTGGCCCTCAACACTGTGTCAGATATATGATGTGGCCCTCATGCTGAAAGTTTAGAGACACCTGATCTATATGACTGATCTAGGATCTCACCTGGAGTCTGGTTAAGACACAAACGGCAGGTAGCCCAATCCTAAACTGCCTGGCCCCTGTTGGCGCAGTGGTAGCAAAATGGCTACTGCTGCATCTTACGGGAGTTGGGCAGCCGGCAGAGACACCTTGGGAAAAGGAGACATTTGTCCCCTTCCCCTGGTTAAGGGCGCTGGGCTGTCAATGGGCTTCCTCAAGTCTGCGTCACCTATTTTGCTGGTGCAGACTTGAGGGCTTCTGTGTCAGTCCGCACAGCCCAACACAGAGGATAGGCTCTGGCGGTGGAGGTACCAGCTGGTCCCACCTCCTGCTCTGCCCTACCTCCTGCTCAGTTCCACCTTCCCTCCCCGCCCCAAATGATGACACCACTGGCAGTGGTGTGACTTACACCAGGTGGAGTCCAGGGCTAGGGCATACTGGCAAAGGCCTGGCACCGGCTGTAAGCCCTTACCGCTGGCACTAGAAGTGCCTTACACACTTTTCGACACTGGCACCAGTGTATGGGCTTACTACCGGTACTAGGGTCAATAGGATTGGGCCATTAGTGATCAACGAATAGTGATCAATGTAGTGATCAATGACGGGGCACAATTTGGAGAGGAAGTGAAAAAACAATTTTCTCTAGGACAGGTTGCCTCTATAAGGTTTCCTGCTAGAGACAAAAAGCATTCTGCTAATGCTTAGGTTTACCATGTGTCCCTATACGAAAGAGAACACAGAATCCAGTTCAAACTCTGTTTAAGCTCAACATACCAAAAAGTGGTAATCCTACGAAGGGCAAAATATCCTTATAGGTGCCAAATAACTTTTCTTTGTCTAAAAAATGTAAAAAGGATAAGCTGTCCTGAGACGGTCCATGTATGCAATGGAATTTGGTATCTTTGTCTATGATGGGCTCTGGTATCCCTTGAGGAACAGTCCAAGATAGGAACTATTTTGTTCTATTCTGGACAGGCAGCATGGTTCAGCTCAGGATACCCTTCATTAAGGGTCAGATCTCCACTCTGCGGTTTGTGTTCTCAGTGTGCACACGCTCATGTCAGTTACAGTGCTCATCCTACTCTCATGATGCGTTTTGGTGTGCATGCATGCGTGAGAACCCGTGAATGTGCATTAACAGCAACATTGGCTCAGTTGGAATTTTTTTTCCTTCCTCTGGCTCTGCACCCTTTAATTTTATCAACCAGACGAATGGAAAATGAAGTACATTCTTCTCTTTTAGGTCCAGACTTTCAAATCCCGCTAGGGTACTTCTTAAGATTTGTCCGATGAAGTGAGAGGCATTTGTTCTTAACTTGGAAGAATAGTGCAATTGCAGTAGTGCAAGTCTCACGCACAAATCTCTTATCAAGGACAGGTTACGAATTAAACTGACAAGACAATCCTCTGGGAGACCCATGTTCTTCTCATTGGTGATCTCTGTCCTGATTTAACCCTTTAGAAACATGTTATCCATGTGCCAAAGGCTTTCATAGGCTCTCCAACATTGCACAAATAAATATAGGGGCATGCTCACAATGCTCCAATTCTTATGCCAAAGATAGCTGCCTGAGGCCCCCCCTCCTTACGCATCACTGAAGACTGTATTCAGTTGTGCAATGTATTCATTTAGTCTTTAATATCCTGTCCTCCAACAATTTAAAAGCCATGAAGATATTCTCTGTTTTGATTAAAGGAATACTAGGGGGAAAAAACCCACTATTGTCCTATAATAGATTATCAACAATTCAAAATATTCATCAGCAGCCTCAATGGGTGAAATGGCATGCTGCCTGCCTAGACACTGTATGGAGCCTTAGTGTTCATGCCTGCATGTGCATCAGAGGCAACAGTGGTGTCATCTAAATGATTTAAGAACAGGTACTCACTTTTGATTGGCACGTGTCGGGACCCGCCTACCGGAAGTGACGTCATAAGCCAGAAGTGATGTCGTGGCAGGAAGTGACATGAAAAAAGCCCTTTTTGAGGCCTCAGATGATTTTAAACTGACCCAACAGTTGCAACAGTATTCCACAGCACCCCCAGGGCCCAGAACATGTTAAGGAGGCCTGGCATCATGTTAAAACCCCAGAGCAACTCATTTTTCAGTGGCAAGGAAAGGAAAGGCTCCGCTCGCTGCCTGCCAGAACCAGGGGGCAATACCAGAACCAGGGGGCATCTGCTAAAACTGAGGGTTGGGAGAGTTAAAACAGATAAAAGGAAGTATTTTTTTACCCAGCGGGTAGTTAATCTGTGGAACTCTTTGCCATAGGAGGTGGTGATGGAATCTGGTCTTGATGCCTTTAAGAGGGGATTGGACGGATTTCTGGAGGAAAGGTCCATCGTGGGCTATAGGCAATGATGGATTGTGCAACCTCCTTACAAAGGTGGAGGGCTACTGTTACCGGGTGCAAGGGAGTGGCAACAGGATGCAAGCATCTTGTCATGCCTCCCTGGGGCACCTGGTGGGCCGCTGTGAGATACAGGAAGCTGGACTAGATGGGCCTTTGGCCTGATCCAGCAGGGCTCTTCTTATGTTCTTATGTTCTTATGCCTGCCTGCCTGGCTCTGAGAACATGCAGGCAACTCAAACATGCAGGAAATTCAAACGTTGCAGAGGGCGGAGTCGACGAGTGGGCGGGCGAATGGGCGGGGCCAGCTGTAATCCTAGAAACCGGTACTCGCGTACCCCCCCTGCATGGCATCACTGAGAGGCAAGATGCACCTACCCTCACTTATGGTATGATCCCATCCACCAAACATACTTCAGAAGAAACATGTTTAGTATGGGAGCATGAATGCTAAATATATCATATCTTGTTCAGAAATTGTAAGATGTGAGGCAAAGCCCCCCAGAAATGCATTTTGCCCCTTCTGTCATTCTCCTCTCCCAATTTTTTCCCTGTGATTTTCCCAAGACATGATTCCCTGTCTTGGGCAGTTCAATCCTACCACCGGCACTGCTTGCACTGCATCCCATGGGGGAATTTGCCAGAGAAAGTCTCCACAGGGAAAGCCCCAGCTGTTTAGCTTTGTAAACTGCTTGTGGACTTTTTAAATTTAAAAAAACAGTACATGAGCATTCTTAATAGCATTTGTCTAGGAGGGCTCTGTCCCTCCTTTGCCCCTCTCGGGCTTCGCTTGTGGATTGAAATCCTAGAGACTCTGGGGAGGGCACTGAGCCCTCAAGAATGCTAACATTGGTGTCTTTCACTAACATTTTAACAAGGCATCCCCTAAAGGCGAGAAAGCAAAAACAAAAAAGGACAGTTTTCTCAGGGATAGGGGCCCAGAAACTGGGGAACTGATCCTGGTAAATTGGGACTTTTGAGATGAATGCAGAAATAAGATCTATGAAACAATCAAAATGCATACTGCTGTGCACCAAATATCTAAATGTGGTGCCCTGATCTTTGGCAGGTTTTTTTTTTCCAAGTATGCCATAAATATTTGACAGCATACATTGATTATGTCTGACTCCACCTCAGATAGCCTTGGAGCGCAACGATGCATTTGAAAACCTGCTATTCTGAAACAGCAGGCAATCTAACCATTAAACCATCACATGGGCTGAAAAAATCCATAAAGGGTGTTCAAAAGCAGATAGGCAGCTATGAAAACCTCCTGGGTACTCAATTGTATAGTCAGTCATTGTAGGGCAGGGGGCTGAATATATGAATTTTATCTCATCCTTGTGTGGTTGCTCCTTTTATTGAACTCTGAGGTGTGCAAGGTAAAGGCAGTGACCTGTGAAGATCTGTGAAGATTGACCATGGTTGTGTCTGGTAGTTTTGAACCAAATGCCCAAAGTTTCATTATCATCTGACTTGGGTATAATAATCACAAGGCTAGGTACAGCCTGGAAGGTTAGAAGGCATATCCATCTTAGGACGGGGATGTTGAGTCAGGCCCTTCTGGTCACCTCCTGATCCCACTTGGGGAGTGGTAATCCTGTTTGCACATAGCACTATCAAGTGGCTTATAGAGTGGCTTATCACCTCGGCAATGTTGGATGGTTTGCTTTATATAGGCAAAGCACCTATATAAAGCAAAGCATCTGCATGTTACATTTGTGTAACTGCCCAGTGTTCCCACCCCACTGCACAGTAATGAAGCCCCTACTTCACCATCTGGTGTATGCTCCATTCATTGACTCAGCAATGGCTTGCCCTCCATCATTGATTTAATATTGGTTTATTATGTTAAAGGTAGACTAGAACAACGTCAATGTGTTCTCGACAATTTAAAATAGACCAACATTCTATGCAGAAGATTTAGCCGAGAGGGTTAATGCCTCCGTTTGCCCGAAGATAACACCTGAAGATCTCAAGGTCGTGAGCTCGGGACTGCTGGAAGTCTCTGTGAGCAGCAGACCTTGGAAACTGCGGCTGATTAATAGCTGAGTTTCAGCTGCCTCGTGGGAGGAGGAGTGTGCTGATATCAGCTGCATCTCTGGTGGCAGCAGGGAAGCCTCATCAGCCAGCAGATGACAGACGGGTGGCTAAAGAAAGAAGGCTAAATCCAGAAAGAAAGATCTGTAGGAGTGTTGTTCTTGGAAGATAGAACATTCTGTAAAATTGTAAAAACCTTCGGGTTTGTGAGAAAGTCTGCCTATGTAAACCGCCTTGAGTTTAATCATTAGAGAAATCTAGTGATATTAAGAAAGGCGGTATATAAATAAATGTATTATTATTATTATTATTCTGTATGAGTTTTCATGCGTGTGTATTGACATGCATGTGTACTAGTGACCATATAAGAAAGGTTTTGCTGGATCAATGGGTCCATCTTGCTTCCTGCAATGACCAGCTGCCTCCTGGAAGCCCAGAGGCAGGGCATGAAGCCAGCAGTTGCCTAGGATAGCAATATATTGTATACATTAAGCCTAAAATGCTTCTGTTGGTAACACCAATGAAAAAGAGAAATAGCAATATTAGCTCTTTTCCAAGTGAGGCAAAAGCAAGGGTTCACACGTTATAATTATAGATATTTTATTAATCATTTTGTGGTTTCATATATAGTACCAATAACATTGAAAAGGTCACCAGCAGACAGTGGCTAAATTGTTATATCAAAGGATAATTCTGAAACACATACACGTTTATTGACTCAAACCCATTTCTTTTGCTGCATTTGCCTTGAAAAGCTACAATAATTTTAATGCAGTTCATAAAGACATGGTTTGAGCTTCAAGAACCCGAGAGGCTATGAAGGTAAATCAGGAACACCAACTGCTATATATTGTTATGTACAGATGTCTTGTTTTTGCTTGGCCAACACATAATGGACTTAGAAATCAGTTTTCCCAGCACCCCATCACAGTACTTTATCACGGGGAAAATGGGAGTGGCTGCCTACATCCCCAGTTAATGCACCAACTGCTGCAGCAAACGCTGTATATGTGGCGTTGTGTACCACCACAAGTGCACACACAGGTCACTCAGTGACATGGTGATCAACAGTAGGATGAGAAAGTTGCTGTTTGGGGATGCTTCCAAGTCTCCTCATTTGAATTTCTTCTTTGATTTCAGAATTCTCAATTACCTGGACTTGTTTCCCAAGTGGAATAAATGGATCCTCAATTGTTTCACTTTCTAATTCTACATTTTGGACAGTGTGCTATACCTACATGGTTGACCATTGTTTTCAGTTCCTCCAGTTCATTTGTATCTTTTCCCCTCCTTTGCAAAAACACTGTAAAAAGCCATTTGGTATGATTGTATCTATGATTGCTTCAATATGCTTCTTGTGTGGTGTTTTACCAATACCTGGGAATATATATGAACATCAGTAAAACACAATACAAAAAGGATCTTGACACACACATGTATACAATCACACCGCTTTTTTTTTGTAGTGTTTTAATCATTGCATTCCTGATGTTTGTACATGCCTTCCTCAAACAGACAAGATAGCCAACAGTGGAATCCATAGCTGACAGTTATCCTAGGCTTGGGCCTGCAGGAGGTACCAGAGAGACTGAAAGCACAATCCTAAACTGGAGTTAGGCCAGCGTAAGCTAAGACAGCAAAGTTTGGCCAGCACAAGGGCCACCATAAAGCATGTTTGGACTACTCTCGGAGTCAGGGAGGATGGCTCACATCTGTGTGCTGGCCTCTCTGGACAACTCTTAGAGTCAGAACACGCTTTATGGTGGCCCTTGCGCTGGCCAAACTTTGCTGGCTTAGTTTATGCTGGCCTAACTCAGTTTAGGATTGCACCCTCAAAGTACTCAGGAAGGGGAATAGGACAATGGACAGTTCACTGCAGAGCAGGGCAGATGCAAGTCGGTTACAAGCACCCAGGAGCAGCAAGCTGGGATGTTGCTCCAGCAATGATCTGAGGGTTTAATAGTCCTGGGGTCAAGTCGGCATTTCCAATGCCAATTGAAACAACTATTAGCGTTTAAAACAGACATGCCCTGGCTCTAGTGTCCATGAAGCTAGGGAGTCTCCTCATTGCTGAGGGGTCTAGGGAGGTAAGTGGAGCACCCTTCCCCGCCCCATTCTGCCTACTGCCTGCCTTTCCCCACCCCCAGAATTGCCCCTGTGCTGGTTGAACCTGGCTGGCACAGGGGCGGCTTATCAGCAGCTCGCTCCAGCACAACTGGGTCGATGCAGCTGCCTGTGTCGACACATTGTGCCTTACACTGGCATGTATGTGCTTTATGGCATGTTTGAGACAGAGCTTGGCTGATACAAGTTGCTTGCATCAGCCAAAAGGGGGGGGGGTTGGATTTCCCTGTTATTCTCTTAAAGTCTGAGTAAAATCTGTAATGACTGATGGCTCTGTTTGCAGAAAACTCCTGCAGCCCTTTAAAGTGTTGGACACTGCCCTTGTTTCTTCCTGTTGAATTTTCTGTAGCCCTTTTTCCAAAATTTGCAAGCATTCCAGAAAAAAATAAACTGAAATTTAATACCTAGAATATCAAATATTCCCTTTTTAAAAAATACAGTTCAAATGGTCCTTGAGAGTTTTACTTTGACGTTCTGCAGAAGCTGAGCATCAATTTTCCTACCCTGTAACGGTAAGTTTATACAATTAATGTGGAACCCCTTCCCATTATCTTTTTCCATAGTGGTTTTTTTTTATTACTATGATCTTCTTACCCATGCCATTGAGAATGATTTCTTCCATGCTTGGAAAAAGGAAAAGCCCATCTCTGTGCTTGAGGCAGTTTTCCCTGTCATGATTGGCCCTCTGATGTTGATCCCCCCCTGCCAAGGACAACATAGGACCCTATCCGATCCAACTTTCCAGGGCCGATGCAAATGTTCCCTTACCTTGAGGAGGACTCTGTGACTGCCTCCCCATCTCAGGAGGTAGCACATGCCCCATTGACAAGGCTGCACCAGCACTGGAAAGTTGGAAAGTTGGATAGTATTGGGCCATTTTTGCTGTGCTTTGTCACTTGGCAGTGCCACTGCTGTAATGCTATTTGTTTTCTTGTAAATGCTGATGGAAACTGCATTATAGCACCCCCAAGGGAGACAACACCAACACTACAAGTGTTGGCAGAGTTCAAGTTTGCAAGATCTCCTTTTTTTTTACTAGAGCCTGAGACCTACCTAGTAGAATCAGCTGCAAAATAGTGGCTAGGGACAGAGACTCAAAATGGTGGGTCAGCATCACCCATTGGCAATTGCCAATTGCTTAGTGCACCCCAAGAGTCATACAGTGGGACAATCTATATATGCAAGTACAAATCTATATCTGTGCTACTACAGTATAGATTAGGGATTCTAATAGTGTGAAGGGGAGGTAGCTTGTCAGTGTTGATACTGTTAAATGGGAGAAAATAAAACAATTATGGATCTACTGCCAATCATCCAGCAATCTACTAGTACATTGGTTCCCAACTGTGGGTTGGGACCTATCAGTGGGTTGTGAGCCAGTTTCAGGTGGGTCACGAAGCACCTAGAGCAGCCATATTGAAAATACAGGAAGATGGGATACTGGAAAGTGGGAGGGCTGTGCGGTTATTTTGCTTGTATCAAGGTTGTAGATAGGCTTTTTTCTTTCTGATTCACTTAGCTATTAGAAAATGGCTGAGAAATAACCCATCTTATTGCTGCATTCTCAAGAAAGCAGCAGGCTCTGGCTTTACAACGAAGGGACTTTCAGCCATGACATCATTTCTGGTGGGTCCTGGACAGATTGTCATTCTAAAAAAAGGGGCCCCGGTGCTAGAAAGTTTGAGAACCACTGTACTAGTAGATCTTGATCCACCTTCTGCGCATACTTGCATTACACCTTCAACCAACCAGTGAGGAAAGGCCAGCACACTTCCCTCTAGAAACACATTTAAGAAAAAGCTGCACACATTTCTGCTCCATAACCCAGACAACAAGCCTTTAAAAAGGTAATCATGCATTGATCTGTGAACCATCTTTACTTTCTTCTCAGTCAGTTCTATGAATTTAATCTGTTTGGTGGAGATTTTTTTTAAAATCTGCACCTTTACAAAGTGCATTGATTAAAGTGAAAAACACCATTGTATTCACAAGCCCTTGGATATTGCAATCAGGATGGGATGCATATATTTCCGGAAATTGATCTTTTCATTCTTTCATTTGTCTATGTAGCTAAAAATGCTCCATGGGATTTAAGAAGTTTAGATGTGTGAAGATTTGTAGCATTAACAGTCCACAGGTCCATCAAAGCAACAAATTCTGTCCATAACCTGGCCATTTTATTCACCTCCTTGGTTGTAGATTTTCTGCTTATTGACTTAAAGATGGAGAAGTACTTCCTAGAATGGAGATTGCCTTCACAAAGTAAATGAACACCTTTGCCAGCCTGCCCAATCTCAATTGTTTTCCAGTGTCACAAAGTAATTAGAAGGGTGATGAATGTAGGTGATCCTTCCTACCCAACAGAACAGCTGGCTATGCACATATGTCAGGTCAGCATTACACTAGTGAAAACCAGAATCATTTCAGTTGACATCGTGAAAATAGAAAAATGTTTTTCTTCTTCTTGTGATAAATGGATTAAGCTGATGTCCTGGTTAAATGTAAGCAAACTACATGAGCTGAAGCTTAGCCCTTGGATTTCAGCCAATGTCTTAACTGAAATATTCTGCCGGTTCTCCATAATGTTTGATGTCTTTTATAGGAAGAGTCTCATGCTTTGACACTTGTAAAATAATATTGTTATTATGTACAAACACTTAAAAATGTGTCCTCCTCCAGGTGTAGTGGTTGGTAGAAAAGGGAGGCTGAATTCTCTGTCAAAGAAGACGATTATCACTTTCAAATGCCATGCTTACTCATCTTCAGCAATGCCATTGGGATACTGGCAATTTGGAAATCCCTATCCAGATTTAGGTGTTGTTTCAATGAGATGCAAACGTCCTACTGGCTGTCCATTCACGTATAAATGTCTAAGTGCTTGTCATACAGAAACCTTGAGGGGATTTTATATTCTGAGAAGACAAGGAGGATGCAGGTTGAGCAGGTAGATGTGCAGAGAAAGGAGAAAGTTTATGGACAGACACATAGATGGGAAGAACCCAATCAAGTCACTGTTTCTATAATGCTGCTGGAACTCTGCTTGAATGCAACTGATAATTGCTAAGGGATTGGAGGAAACATGGTGTTTCTGGGTTTAATGGAAAATGGTAAAACTCTGACAAGTAGAGACAGTAAATGCTTCTTGGGTGAGCATCTGGGAGAACCAGATTGCAGAACCTTGGATCCCATTGAATTTTGCTCCAAAACTTTCCCAGTTTGGGAAACTGGGTTTTCACTTTTCTTCCCAAGTCAGACTGAAAAAAGATAGGGAAGTTCCTTGGTTTCCATGATAGTATGTTGCTAGTTTTCCTTTGGGTGCTTCTGCCATTGTCAACATAGATTGTAAACAATCTGCCATCTTTGTTGAAAATGCTCGATACAGTGTCACACACGCAGATGATGCACAAATCTATACAGAAGCTGGTTTCCAAGGTTCTATCACCACTATCAAGTGTGACCAAGGAGTCAACCTGGGGTGAGACCATGCAGATGAAGGGGCTGGGCTACAAGAGAAGCAGGCTTGATTGTTTTTTACATTATGTAAGCCTTCCCTTCCAGTGGCTCTCTGAGGTCTTGGGCAGAGAGGATCTCTCTCAGTCCTACTTCCTGAGATCTGTTTAATGGGAGTTTGACTAGTGACTTCTGCATGCAAATTAGATACTCTTCCACTAATCAATAACCCCATCCCATTGGACAATCAGAAATTTAGGCTCCCTAGAGCCTTTTGTAATGTAATTAAGGGCACAATCCTAACCTGCAGTTATTATTTATTTATTTAAGAAATTTTTACCCCGCCTTTCCTCTGCCAGGGCAGATGTCCAAGGCGGCTTACAATATTAAAAAAGATAAAAATAAAGTATAACAATTAACATTAAAAACAGTTAAAAACAGTATTAAACAATAAGCAATCAAGATTAAAAACACAAACAATTTAAAAACAATTAAAAAATAAAATAAAACAGTTAGGTCAGCACAGTTAGGCCAGCAAAAGGGACACAGTATGTTTGGACAACTCTCAGAGTCAGAAAGGCCAACACACAGACGTCCTCCCTGACTCCGAGAATGGTCCAAACACGCTTTATGGTGTCCCTGGTGCCGGCCAAACTTTGCTGGCCTAACTGTGCCGGCCTAACTCCAGTTTAGGATTGCTCCCTAATTTATTCCCCCAACACGACTGCTGTTCATGATTCACAGTTTGAGGATTAGTGAGTTAGCAGATTCACACTTTATATCTCTGGATTCATAGGAGTTAAAATTTAGGCTACACTCTGCATTGCTTATGATGCTTCTAAATGATTATTAGCTTTACAATTGCTGTTAGCAACTAGAATACACTACTTATGCATTTGAACCCTCTTCCCTTCACTGAATAAAAGAAGACAAAGTATGTTATATTACATAATTTAATTGCACCAATCATGTCCCCTTAAAATGGAAGGCAACTGTAAAATCCTAGAGCTGAAATAATTGGGGGAGTGACTTTAAGTCCTCGTAACTTGGAAATTTAGGCTCAAATCTTTGCTCTAAGCCATGAAGCTCACTGGATAATCTTCCGCCAGCTGTTTCTTTCCTAATTTGCCTAAAAGGGTTGTTGCAAGAAAAAAAATTGTGTAAGCAATAGATGTGATGCAGAAGCTCTGCATGTAGGCATCCCACTGTTGTTTTCTTCCTGAAAACCCAGGGCTACAGCAGTGGGTGAATGAATTCAATTTGCATCATGGCTGCAGCATGACAGAAGAGTTTCTCTCACCTTTTCCCACACACTGCAGCCCTGAACAAATCACCCCTTGAAGTATGAAGTGGGAAACATATAGCACAAACAGAGAAACTGGGCCCATAACCTTTCCTTCTGCAGTTAACAACAGCTTCGGAGGCGCAAATTTAAATTGGTTCAAGGGCAAAGCATTAAGCCCCCTGCTCCTATTCCATGGCTGCCCCGGCCGCTATTTTTGAAAATGCAAAATATATTGTGGATTTCGATCATTGAGCTTCCATATCTCGTTGGTTATTTCAGGTTGCATTTTATGGTCGTTGGTGCTGCTTTATTGTTTATTTCCTGGACCCTCCAAGATTCAGATAGCTATTTAAAAAATCAAGTTAATAAATTTTTTCTCCCATTTCTTTTTAACAGGATCCTAGTGGAGGCTATTGTATCTAGGGGTTTGTTGTTGTTGTTGTTGTTGTTGTTGTTGTTGTTGTTGTTGTTGTTTTTAAAATGGAGTTAATGCTTTAAGTTTTGCAAACTAAAACTTCCCATTTTCGAAAATGGGCAACTAGATTTCAACATGTTTTGATTGTGAGCTCCTTGAGGCAAGGACTGGCCTCTGTGCAGCACCATGCACACACATGGTACTACAGAAATATTATTACCTTAAGGATGGCCTGCTTCCATGTGATTTTGCTAGCCCTTTGAGATCATTCAGGGGGTACTGAATCATGTCCTATCATCGTTCAAGGCCTAGTTGGTGTACATGTGGGTCTTCTCTGTGGTGGCCCTCAAGCGCTGGGACTTCCTGCTATAGAGAGTTCCTCACACTCTTTCCCTTTGAGCCTTTAAGTAGAATTTCAAGACTCATTTATTCAACTAGGTTTTGGTAGCATGGTGTGTGTGTGTGTGTGTGTGTGTGTGTTGTGTGTGTGTGTGTGTGTCTTCTCTGAGACGCTTTTTAATGGTGTTCTTATCTGTCACTTAACTTGAGTGATACAGTATTTCATTTTTATAGTGTCACTTTATTATACAGGTAATGATCCATTATCCAGACATCCTAAATCCAGACTATTCCAAAATCCAGACATCTTTGTCAAAGACTTTTTAAAAACTTTCTGTAGAAAGAAGGTCTTGGGCTCATTCCCACACACAGGCTGTTAAGTTCTATTCTCTGCTCTGTGCTGTGTGCCTATTCAGACATTGTTGAAAAAAATGTCAAAAAGGTAAGCAGACACCCAAATGGGTAACAGTGAAAAGAGCAAGAGGAAGCATTTCTCATTATACTTATGCAATTATTCTGAAATTTAGAAAAATCCAAAATGCGGACATCTTCCCATCCTAAGCAGTCCAGAAAAGGGATACTCAACCTCTATTGTTTCAGTATATTTTGTTAGTCACCTTGATAAAATAATATTGTTCAAAAAGCATCTGTCAAATCAAATGAAATTACAACTTGAGGATATAGTTCAAATTTGGGTGTGATTATTTTGCATTGTAACATGGAGGCTGATGGCTTTTTTCCTGCCTCATTCTTGGGGGCATAAGCAGGGGGAAGGTTATTTATTTTCAAATGACCAACCTGGCTGCATCTTTTTGCCTAGTTCTTTCTTACAGAGAGCCATGGTAAAAAAAATATGTTTAAATATTTTCTGGGTCAAGGACCTGAAAGGAAGGGGGGAAATCTTGAGGATGGGGCAAATGACTCATCAGAACAGGAATTCTCATAAGCAAAGCTATGCAGTACTACATGATTCCTTGCCATGTCAGCTGACTTTCTGTATAGATCACTCCTTTATCTGCATGCTCTCCTAATGTGGCTGGTTGGCTTTCGGTCTGTCTCCAGTGGGGACAGACTTCACCCCTTGAATGGCTGGAAAGAGCAAAGCAGCAGCAAGTCTGGGGGTTAACTTTTGCATCCAGCCCCATTGAGCACGAGAGAGGGCGCCATCGGGTGCTCTGTTTGGAAAGTGTCAAGCTTCTCTGCCTGGACCGAAGGAGCCATCACACCAGCACTTTGCAAGCTGGTCTCTGCAGGTTTCGGATAAGGGTTATCTTCGGGAAGGCGGGGGCTCCCCGCCCCCTGAGCCAAGCATGTGTCTTTGGCGGTGTCCTGGTGGCGCCCATTTCTGGAACCATCATGGTGGCCATGATTGCCGAGTCGGCTGGAAGCGACCACAGCTTTCATAGCAGCCTGTGTAAATCAAGGTGAGAGGTGATTGATTTTGTTGGAGGTTTTACAAAATACACAATACCTTCTCTGCTGGCCCTTTTTGTCACTTGAGCCACTGCTACCAGTATGGCGTCTAGAGAGGATAGTGCTGGGTTGTCTGTCTAGACCGCCACAGACTGTTGGCAGGTGCTGGGGCTAGCACCCTGAAATATAGCTTAATGCACAGCTCCTTATCAGATGAGCCTCCAGGGCTAAGGGTTGAAGCATCTCCCTTCCCATCAAGGGCTCTCAGGTGCTGGGATAACTCTGCCAACTGAGGCTGGCTTTTGGCAACAGGAAATAGGCTGGCTTTTGGCAACAGGAAGTAGCTATTAAGTCTTCAAGCTGGGATTTTGCTTGGGCAATGGTTGTCTTTCCTGGCTCACTCTGGGGCTCCCAGCAGTCAAAGGTTGTGTTTCTGCTGTAAGCCTGGCAGACAGCTCAGTACCTGAGCTGCAGCACCAACCTGCCTGAACCAGCTTCCAGTCAGTTGACCCCAAGGTCAGCTCACCTGCTGCTCTATGCCCCCCCCCTCTTATAAAGCCTGAGTCTCAGAGCTTGCTCCTTGGTCTGAGCAACTTGACCCTGTCTAAGGACTTGCTCTCTTGGATCTTGGCAGTTCCTGTTTGATCCTTATTTGCCACTCTGGAACTAGACTGTTTTGAACCATGCACCTGCTTCTGACCCACACAGACTTACAGCCAATTTCCCCGAGTCCTGAAAGTGGTCTTGTCATTGACAGAGCCTCTAGCTGGGTTCCTGGTGTGCCTGTAGCTCAGCTCTGCAACACTGTGCAGTCTCAGACAGTGGCATTGCTAGGGGATGTAGGCCACACCAGATGTCACACTCAGAGGAGGTGCACCACTACTGGCCAAAATTGTGAAAGTCTTGGTGTTTTAGAATAATACCATCATGTAGTAGAATAATACAGTATATAAAACTGTATATACAGAAAACACAGCTGCCTTATGTAATAAAAAGTGGGTTTCTTCTCAAAACTGACCATTGAGACTGACTGTTCAGAGAGCCAGTGAGGTATTATTGGTTCCACAGCAGGGAACCAATATTGTAAATATGAATCAGCTCTCATTTCCATGTATCAGAGTTAATATTAGAACTCTTATTCAGTGCGGGAGTGTCATCAAGTTTGCCAATGTTTTTTTGTTGGTTACTGATTTGTTGGGTGACCTGTACTGTTATACAGTATATTGAAATACATGGTGTAAATAGAGGTGACACCAACACTGCACTTAGGCTACTGCATATGATATTGTAACCTACAGCCCAATCCTGAACTGCCCAGTTCCCGTAGGAGCAGCGGTACCAAAACGGCTACTGCTGCATTCCGTGGCAGCCAGGCAGCTGCCAGAGGCTCCTCGGGAAAAGGGGAGGTTTGTCCACTTCCCCCCGGGGAAAGCCCCATCGCCCAGCTCAGCACCAGCTGTTTTGCTGGCGGTGAATTGAGCAGCCCCGTGTCGCGCTGCTTGGGCCCAGGCCAGGGATAAGATCTGGTGGAAGGCACAGGCCGGCTCCTCCCCTCCCTCCACCCGGTTCTGTCCGCTAACTGAGCGCCAGCCCAGCATGGACAGTGAGGTGTCGCGGACGTGCTTTATGGCAAGTTCGCAACACTTTTAGCTGGCGGTACACATGTACCGCCAGCAATTACAGGCTCAAGATTGACCCTCTATTCTGTATGCTCTGCTCCGGGAGGAAGTCCATCATTGGACACAAAAGCCCTAGTGAGGCCTCTGGTCTCAGAGAGTTGGAAAGCATTTCTCCTGTAATACCTCTCAGCTATTACCTTGAGCTTCCGCCTTGCGTTGAACTCCTGTAGTTTCTTCTGTGTGCTGTCCATGTGAGCAAACTTAGCCGCTTTGCCAGTAACCCATGGATGCTCCAAGGCCTGCTGCACTGTTAGCCTCTTCTGGGGATCCAAAACAATCAGCTTCTGAACCTGCCAGACCCATGGAAACAGTGTTAGATGCCTTGTTATTGCTTGTAAGTTTTTGGCTTGCAGTAGAAAGCAGCACGAGTAAGAAGACTGCGGGTAAATGCCATGGCTATTGTTGTTCCCACGTGTTATCTGGCCTGATGGGGGACATCATGTGTGACTGTTCTAGACTGTTCTAGAGTCTTCCTGGGAAAGAACCTACTAAGATATTTCAGGATAAAAATAGAGTCACAATAGGAGCTAAATAGGAAGCAAGGAGACACCTTTAGGAGGCAGGCTAATCCTGCTCGCTTTACCCTCACCACAGGCTCTGGGTGCTGCAAAGAGTACCGGTGCTGATGGTGAGAGTGGGGGAGGGGGCGCTGAGGCAAGCACCATGAAGACAATCAGATAGCATTGTTGCACCACTGGCTGGCAGTAAGTGAATTTGGGGTGACAGGATGTGGGGGGGGGGCAGACCGCGGGGTGAACCAGGTGCAGGAGGTGGGTGGAGACAGCAGCAGACTCTGCCCCTGATTCCTATGACCCTTCCCAAGCTGTGAAAGCTGACATGGCTCTCCTTGGTTCTGCATCCACTCAAACATGGGTGCAGGCCCAAGCAGACCCATTGGGGCCGCAATAGATCAACATGGGCTAAGTTTGTTCCCTTACCCCAAAGAGACCTGCAGCTGCTTCCTGGCCCCATAGGATCCTATGGCCCCACAATCTTAGGGGGTGAGCACTGCATCCAGCAGTGCAAAGTCGCTCCCTGGGAGTAGCTTTGTGCCCCTGCAAGGGGCACTCGGCTCCTCTGATTGTCGGAGGAACCAGGCTGCTTGTAGCGGTGAGAGGCTGGTCTTGCTTTGCATCGCTGCAAGGGGTGGCCAGCAATGGCAGTGGCGGGGGAAGGGCCATGGTGCCATGGTGCCCTGCAGGATGGCACCTGGGGGAAATTGCCCCCCTTAATCCCCCCAGGGACGCCACTGCATTTATATATCACCTTTCTGCCATTTCTGACTTACATACCAGTTGACAGAATATTAAAATATTGAACAAACTGCAGGCAAAGCTTTTGGTCCAATCCTATAAATCAGTGGTATTCAAACTTTTTAGACCGGGACCCACTTTTTAGAATGGCACATGTCAGGACCCACGGGAAGTGATGTCATTAACCTGGAAGTGATGTTGTGGCAGGAAGTGACATCATCAAGCAGGCTGTCATTGTAACATAATAAAATGGCACTCCTGAAATGCAAATTGGCATTACTGGACTGTGGCAATTGTACAACCATGAAACATCCCTGACAGGAAGCAAGAATAGGACAAAGTAGTATGTAAAAGCACTGAACTAAAAACAAAATTAAAAAAAACCCTCACTTGAAAATTCAAACTGTTAATGCTCACAAAAGGATTATAACAAAAGGTCTGCAGTTTCCAAGATGGCTGCTCCCAGCTTTCTGCAACCCACCTAACATCAGGTCGCAACCCACCAGGTGGGTCCTGACCCACAATTTGAATAACACTGCACGTGTCTATTCAGAAGTAAGTCCCATTGAATTAAATGAGACTTAGTTCCAGGAAAGTGTGCACAGGATTTCAGCCTGTGTGAGTAATAGTTAAGTGGCTCTAAGGAGACCTTCAAGTTGGAGAATTGGCATGGGGCAATGAGTCCCCCCCCCCAACCCTTGTGCCACATTTCTAATCTAAGAGTGCAATCCTAACCTGGAGTTAGGCCTGCACAAGTTAGGCCAACAAGTTTGGCCGGCACAAGGGCACAGAACACAGATGCGTCATCCTCCCGGACTCCGAGAGTGGTCCAAACGCACTTTACAGTAGGCCTTGTGCCGGCCAAACTTTGCTGCTCTAACTCCAGGTTAGGACTGCACCCTAAATTGCACATCCCAAGTGACTGTTTTGGAAAGAAATCCAGGATTCCAATTGTAGAACATCAAGTTCATGCCTAGTTTGAGTCATAGAGTTTGGTTGTCTGAAGAGTGGGGTAACACTTGTTCTAAAATGAAGGCTAGAAAAGAACTCACCAAATCCTTGGCATTGAGAGATACGTCATCCCACCAAGGAGAGACAAACTCATAATCACAGTTGAGGATCCGGCTGTACATGTACTGGTCTCCACGTGGATCAAAAAAAGGTTCAAAGCCACATAGCCTGAAAAAAATGGAATAAAATGGAGGGACAAAAGCCATCAATAGGTAAGCATATATCATAATACCCAAGAGATATGAAAAATACCTCTTGAAAAAATGGGATGTCTATGAGGACCTGTCCACAGAGGAGAGTGGCTGTTATGTCCCTGAATGCTTCAATGCACTGGACTAATTTCCATCTAGTTAGCCTGCTGGAGACGGGCAGTTCTGTCCCCCTGCCACCTTCCTGTTGGGTCTACAAATCTTTTTATTATACATATACCAAAAGTGCAAAACAAGAGAAAAATATCAAAAATCTACAACTCATTTCAATAAATTTACAATAAAGAAAACCAAGTATGTGCCTGTGTGTTACTATGATACCTCTCACTCTAATAGTTAATAAAAAATAATCTACAACAAACTGGTCTGAAATGTTTTTTCCCCTTAGGGTGCTTATATTAGGCGACTTTAGACATGTGCTATTTCCAACATTTGACGTAAGCAATGATATGCGAATTTGGTTCTTTCTCACGAACACATTTCTGAGGTTGCAGGGAACAAGTTGTTTTGAGTGAATATTTTCCCGTGACTGCGAGGGAGATGAAAAACATAAGAAAAAGAAACTCAAGCCATCTGCCACATAGCGACCTCCAGTACCAATGTGAATTCAGTCAGAAAATAAAATCTGCTTGCTCCCGAAATGTTTACCAAAAAGCCTCAGGGCTCCATTAGTTTAAACTTGGCTAGCGACTGTGAAAAAAGGAACCCACATCCCAAACAAATGTACTTTGATTGGCCATAACTGCCATCTGTTTCATTTCGGTTAATAAAAGCTGGGAACTAAAGGAGGTCAGAACTAGCTTTGAAAATGCTGCTGTGAGTCAACAGAGAGGATGACCTCTTTTTGCCCTTGTTCACTCATTCACTTTACTGACTTTTGGAGGCTGGCATGCTATGCGTGTCCCTTCTTAGAAGTCACTGCAACTTCGGGTGCAATCCTACGCCCTGTGTAGCGCCGACGCGGGAGCGCCGACTAGCACCCCCATGTTGGTGCTAGAGTGCTCAGGCCGACACTAGAAGCAGTGTTGGCCTGAGAGCACCGGCGGCAAGTTGCCGGCGCACTAGCTGAACTTTGCTGGCGCAGGGGTGGTTCTGGGAGGGTGGGTGGGAGGGTGGGTGCAGGGGTGGTTTCTGGGCGGGGAGTGGATGGGAGTGGGTGGGCCAGCCCAGGGAGGGTGGTGGGGTTGGAATGCAGCCATCAGGCCTCATCCAAGGCCTTGTCCCTGGGCCGAGTGGCCTCAATTTGCTTAGGATCGCTCCCTGAATTCAGTGGAGACCACTGGGAAGTTGCATCCCCTGTCTCTCTGCAAGAACATCTCAGCAGCGGAACAACCAGCTTGGTCCCAGCCTCTGGTCAGAGAAGGAGGTACACTGTCAGGAACTTTCCCCCATCTCACCCAGAAAGGACTGCTCTGTTCCAACTGCCAGTTGTCCCAGGACTGCAGAGTAGAAGGGACCTGCCATTGGTCAGAAGCCAAAGGACGACTGGTTTCTGATCGCACTTGTGTGTAGTCTGTTTCTGTAATCATTATTGCAATCTATAAGCCGCTTTGAGCATAGTTCAGTCAAATGATGGTATACATTGTCTGAATAAATACATAAAAGAGACCTGCAGGATCAAAGGAAAAGTCCATCTAGTTCAGCATCTTTTTTCTCACACTGCCCCTGCACAGGGAGGTTTCATTTAGCTGTCATAGCCGGAGACATTGATAAGAGCCCTGCTGGATCTGGCTGAAGAAAGAAGTGAGCTGTCATTCAGCAGTAAATCCCATGTTTTGCATGCAAGCGGCCCAGTTTCAGCCCTTGGCACCTGTAGGTAGCACTGGGAAAGACCCTTGCCGGTCTGTCAGCATAAACAGTACTGAACTAGAAGGATCAGTGCTCTGAAGGCAACTTTGCAAGTTCATCTAGTTAAGCACTCTGGTTATCAGTGACCAATCAGATGTCTCTGGGGAGCCAACAAGTAGGGAGTGCTTTTCAGCAGTAGATTGTCTTTAGAGCTGGAGGTTCTCTTTACCTATCCTGAATGGATCTTGTCCTCCATAAGAAGACAAAAACAATCCTGCTGCATCAGAACAAACGTCCATTTAATGCTCTGCTTCCCACAGTGGCCAGAGAAATGCTTCCACAATGCTAAAAAGCAAGGGAATAGCCCTCCCCCCACAACTGTATTCAGTGCTATACAGCCTCTGTACAGAGAGGTTATATTTAGCTGTCATGGGTAATAGCCATTGATAAATGTCTCTGCCATGAATTTTTCCAATTGGTTTTTAAAGCGATCCAAGCCTGTGGTTATCACAACGTCTTGAGGCAGTCACTTGCACACGCAGTGCACACATTTCATAAAGGTGTGTGGCATCCCCAGCCTGCTCCAACTCCTTCCAAGGGGGCAGCTCTGCATCGTAGGAAATGCGGGATCCTTATACATTTTCCTTATGGCCCTGGGGGAGGGCTTGAGGGGTTGGAAGGATCAACATGGAGTCATGTTGGTCTTGGAGTCCTGAAGGATCAACATGGAATTGGGATCAACACAAGAGTCATGGAGGCTTGCAGTTAACCTTGGTATATTATTAATTCACACGTCCCAACAAGATGGAGAAAAAACTCCAGTCAAGTCCAAGTGGATCGAGTTAGTGGTTAGTGGGGCTCTTCTGGATCCTCCAGATTGATTTCCAGCCCAATCCTATGGGCTGTTTACACTGCTGGAACAAATGTTTCAGTAGCATTAACAGCTTTACAGCTGTTGCAAATGAGCGTGGCCTGGCCGCCACCATGATTAGTGGCTGGGTCCATGTGACAACCACTTGCAGTTGCCAGTAAGATCACACAGTGGGAGGGAGGGAAGGAGGCAGGGAGGAGTGGAATAGGGCAGGATGTGGGGGAAAGCAATGGGGCTAGGAGGAGGGCATTTTGGGCCTGGGAGGAGGGTGTGTTCTGTGGCAGTTGGGCCAGTGAAATCCTAACTCCCTTCCCAGGGCTGGTCCTCCTTCGCTGGTCAACACAGACTTGGTGCCAATCATATCGCCAGGGCAGATTTGACCCATGGCAGCAGTGGGAGCTTACCTGGGGGAAGGGAACAAATGCTCCCTTCTCCCAAGGAAGCCTCAACATACTGAAACTCCACTATGGGAGTTGTGGAGTACCATGGGGTGCCATGTTGGCACCGCTGCATCCCCATGCGGGGAGTTAGGTAGGATTGGGATGCCTGTTTTGAGGCTTGGGGTGCTTGTGGATACACCCAAGAATGTGATTTCTCTGCTTTTGCCTCTCCCTAATCAGACATCATCTTACCTTGAGGAGGCCGCCAGCAGCCAAAATTTCTCAGAGGGATGCAGCGTAGCTCAAGCCAGCACCGTACATCACCCTGCAGGAATTCAGTCAAGATTGGGCTGTAAAAGAAACTAAGGATGCAATCCTAACCAACTTTCCAGCACCGGGGATGCAGCAATGCAGCTCTGAGGTAAGGGAACAAACATTCCCTTACCTGGAGGAGGCCTCCGTGACTGTCCCCCAACTGCAGGATGCAGCACATGCCCCATTGGCACGGCTATGTCAGTGCTGGGAAGTTGGTTAGGAATGCACCCTAGTTTATCTTCCCGGGAATATACTCAGATCTTTCACCTTGGCAGGAAGCCAAGAAATTCGCTCCAAATTTTGCTCACTTTGAAATGTTGCTCCAACCTTCCAAGGAGGAAATGTAGGCAACAAACGTAACCATCGCATCATTTAGATTGAAAGTGGAGGGGGAGATGTGGCGGAGGAGGGCAGGGGACCTGTAGAGCACATATCCGAAGATGGCGTGGAAATGATTCCGTTTGCCGATGATGTAATGCTCCAAGACAGGGAGTGGGAATAGGGGGGTTTGTGTCAAAGTATTTTAACATTACTTACAAGATATATGTGATGACGCCTACAGACCACATATCGACTTCCAGCCCGTACGGCGAACCAAGAAGGATTTCAGGAGCTGGAGGCATGAAAAGCAAAATTGCAGTTGAGGAGCACAGGCAACTAGCAGATGCCCGCATGTCATCTCTCTCTCTCTCTCTCTCTCTCTCCTCCACCCAGTGCTACTTTTGACACAGAAATTCTCATAGCTGCAGTTTGACTGATCGACTGTTACCCTTGATGTTTTCACACCTGCTGCTGCCTGTGGGGGAGAAGTGTGAGAAGCTGTCATTCTGGAATCTTGCCATCACAAGCAAGGAGGAGGTGGTGAAAGTGGTGTATTTTGCCACTTATTTCCAAGGGGACTTTGAGGCTGGAAGAGTGGAAGATTAACAAAGGAAAATGCTTGTCTTCCAGGAAGACTCTCGTCAGTGCCCATTTGGAGGGCACATGTTGCTAGGGCTCAGGAGCTGGCAAGGTCAGATGGACATGCTTCCCTTGCCAGTTGTAACCTTGAGCATCCTTAATCCATCCTCTCAGGGGCTAGGGATGAGAGGCTTTCTCCCTGTTCCTTTCCTTTATTCTTCCTGTGGGGTGCCTTTCCCTGCTTCCCACCCCCCACCTAGATTTTGATGGAACTGGGAAAATTTCCAAAATTAATTCTAAAGGATGGAGGATGTCCAGTTTGCTGCAACTTTGCATCCATTCTGGTTATTTACATAGTTCCACTCTCATATTACATAACAGCATTAGAAGATCCTTGCTGGATCAGATCAAGGCCAATCTAATCCAGCTTCCTGTATCTCAAAGCAGCCCACCTGATGCCTCTGGGAGCACATAAGGCAACAAGATGCCTGTCTCACGATTGCCATTCCTTTGTATCTAGAATTTGGAGATAGGCTACCTATAAAACCTGGAAGTTGTATACAACCATCATGACTTGTAACCTGTGATGGACTTCCCCCCCCCCTAAATTTGTCCAATCCCCCTTTTAAAGGCATCTAGGCCAGGTGCATTGCAGTGCATTTGCAACACTCCTGAGCCAGCACAAATGACTTGTGCCTGCCTGGAGTTAGGATAGCACCCTCAGATAGCTAGACTGGTTTTCTCTTCCAACCCCTTACCGCAGTATCCTGGGGTACCACACACCGTTTTCATCGTATCCTGCTCATCCACGATCTTGGATAATCCAAAATCACCTAGAGCAAAACAGACATGAGTAGTGGGTGTCACATATAGACTTGATGCTTTCTTTGCCCCTTGTTGAGTGATTTCTGTGGGTGCAATCCTAACCTGGAGTTAGGCCAGCACAGTTAGGCCAGCAAAGTTTGGCTTGCACAAGGGACACCGTAAAGTGTGTTTGAACCACTCTCCAAGTCAAAGAGGCCAGGATACAGATGGACATCATCCTCCCTGACTCCAAGAGTGGTCCAAACACACTTTATAGGGGCCATTGTGCCAGTCAAACTGTGCTGGCCTAACTGTGCTGGCCTAACTCCAGGTTAGGATTATGCCATGTCTCAAGAGAGTTTTTCATATCAGGGTTATTGGCTAAAGTGTGAATTACAGAAGACCAGAATTTTGCTGGCACAAAAGTATGTGCTGGAAGGGGAATGATTTGACAAAAACAGATTTGTGTATTTAATTAAGGATCCACCTTCCTTCCCTGCACAATTCCAACACTGTTACTATATTATTACATTTCTATCCCATCCCTCCTCCAAACAGCCCAGGGTGATGTTCACGGCACCCCTTTATCCCTGTGAAATAGATAGAGAGATAATGCCTGGCTTTATGTAAGAGTGGAGATTTTAACACAGGTCTCCTACATCTAGGCAGACGCTCTAACCATTATACTATACTGCCCCAAACCACCATCCACATTGCAGCCATTCACAGGCCTCTTGGTTCCTAAATAGCTTTACTGAGCCTTTAATTGCTTTGCCCTCCTACTGAGATGGGCCATTGGCCTTTGCTGTCTCTGCATACAGTACATTTCTCCTTCCAGTATTCAGATTTGTCTTGGTGCAACAAAGCACTTAGACAGCACACAGGCTCTGTTAGTTGCTCATTCTTGACAGCTCTTATTTATTTCCTGGTCCTGGAGGCTCTCCTTCTTCCCGTGGCCATGCCAGCTCAACTACCTGCGGCTCTCCTTTCACCTGCCAAAACTGAACACCTCCAACATTTCACAGTTGAGAATAGTGACAGGTGTTGATATCCCCCAATGCTCATATCAAGGATCACTGTTATACAGTGCTAAATGCTCTGCAATTTGCCATATTCATTTGCTTTATGACGGCCTGTCTTTCGTTGATTCAACACCCATGAGGGTGTTTGTTCTTTTGGTTTAGAAATACTAGAAAAGACATTCTTGTCTTCCAAGGTGTAATCAGCAGTTCAACATATATCTCACCAAGTTTTACAGTGGGAAATGGCAGGCTAGCGCACTGCATGGCAGTTTAGTGTGCATGTGTGGACATTTACATGCATGTTGGATCAGACCAGGGGTCCATCAAATCCATCATCCCCCCTGTCCTTCAACACCTGTTATTTGTAGGTAGACTGCTTCTGAATATGGAGCCTGAATGTAGCTATAACTAAGGACATAAGAAGGACACTGGTGGGTCAAATAAAAAAAAATCCATGCTAATCTTGCTTTCCATAATGGATGGAAGATGCTCCGAGGAATCCCAGAATCAGGACATGGGAATTTTGCATGGGAATGCTGCATGGGAATTTTGTTAGCATTGGGCTGTATATGAGTATATGGAACTGAGGGCGCAATCCTATACTGCTCTGGAATAGTGAGGCCGGCCAGCCAACTCCATATCCTAGCGCAGTATAAGTGAGGCTAGAGCCTCCCCACGGCAAGGGAGCGTGCACTCCCTTACTGCAAGGGAGGCTCCAGCCTCCCCTATGTGCTCCTCGGATCTGATCCGAGGAGACCATGCGACCCGAATTGGGGCCTCGCGGACAGGCTTAGGAAGTGGCCGTATGGCCACCTCCCAAGCCCGCCCGCGTCCTGCCCAAGTCCCGCCCTCACCTCCCTCCCTCCCTCCAATCCCCGTGCCGCCTCAGCATGGAGCCTCCCTCGCGCCAACCGGCTTCGGTCGGCGCGCGAGAAGCTCAGCCCGGGCTCAGCAGGGCCGGCACTGCCTGCAGCACTGGTCCTGTTGCTTGAGCGCTGATGCGGGGGTCAGATCGGCGCCCCCGTGTCAGCGCTGCATGGTCTATAGGATTGCGCTGTGATTTTTGGACTTCAGTATAGATGGTCTTTTTTGACCTGCAATGCAGTATGTGTGTGTGTGTGTGTGTGTGTGTGTGTGTGAGTGAGTGAGTGAGTGAGTGAGTGAGTGAGTGAGTGCGTGAGAATGCGCAAGTCACACAGTGCCCCTCCTGTGTGCAAAGGTGTCATCTGAGTAAGGAAACAACAACTTGAACTAGCACCTATGAATTCATCGGTGCTGATCCATGTGGACCCAACACCTGGGTCCAGGAAGGGGGCTGGGATTCAGTGGCTGCTGCTGCTCCTGAACCTGCCTCCTTGTGGACCGAATCCGCCCTCGCCTTCTTCATCTCCCCTCCCCCACCATGTCCTGCTTCCTCCGCTGTCCCACCTGCCTTGACAAGTGTTGTTCCTCCAGCTGATACAGGAAGGCTCCAGCCTCCCCGCTGGCACTTCGGCCACGTGTGACTCTGTGCACTGTCAAAGACCATTTCATGACTGCCTTAGCACAGGTGGAATGCAAACGTTCCGCCAGAGCTACAGCCCAATAGGATTGCGCTGAAAATGTACAATCCGTTCTGAGCATCATTTATTGAAGCCATTTTCAGCCGTACCGATTTTGAGAGGAGCATCTGGGGAGAGATCTGCATAGAGGAGATTCTCTGGCTTCAGGTCACGGTGGACCACTCCATTGGCATGCAAATACTGCAGAAAACATAGAAAGAAAGTGTGTGATAGTTCCTGCTGGGAAAATGCTTCAGATTTTGTTGGGGTTACTGAGATTGCTTCCATGCTAGCCATTGTGTCTGGAATTGCAATCATTTGTTCAGTTGCTTTTAATGGGGGACTCAGGCAATGTTGTGGCCAGTGGGTTGCATTACAATCTTTTCAGTGTTAGCCTCCCATTGTTACTCAGCTTTGATGTGTGGACATTTTCCCCCACATAAATGCTATTGCAGTACTAATCTTTCCGCTGTGGACTGGCAGACTGCCATTGTGACCTGCCAAGATTACTGCGCCTTTCATGAGTCATTCCCAACTTGTGACCCCACTTCAAATTAGCTCCTCATCAGTACTGTGGGCCATAGTGACAGATTACCCCATAATTGCCCCATAATAAGTCAGTTCCTTTTTGTCAATAGGAAAACAGCTTTACAGCACAACCCTATGCCTGTCTATTCAGAAGTAAGTCCTATTGCATTGTGGGGCTTATTCCCAAGAAAGCATGTGGGATTGCAGCCTTGTAGTCCAAGCCTATCCTGTGCTGGAACAGGCAGGCCAGCTGGTGGCTGCAGCACGACTTGGAGTAAGGGGAATTAATTCCCCTTACCCAATTTCGCACAGCAGCCCTTCTAATTGGTTTGATCCAGTGAAATTGCATGGGCCCCTTCTGGGTCGGGGCTGGGGGTTTGGATCTGGCCTATATAGGCCAGGCAGGTCCCACCCCCTCACCAAGCCAATCTGCCCATGGATCTGCCCTCCTCCCACCTTCTCCTGCTCTGATCCACCCAGTAGTGTCATCTTACCAGTACGCTGGGCGGGTCATCCGGGTGATCGGCAGCGTGCTCGCTGCGTTCTGTTGCGTAATGGCAAAAGCCCGCCCACTGTGGCGGGCGGGCTTTCGCCGTTACGCAATGGAACGAAGCGAGCACGCTGCCGATCACCCGGATGACCCGCCCAGTGTACCGGTAAGATGACACTACTGGATCCGCCCTTTTTCTACCACCTGCTCTCATCCCACTCTCCCATGCCAGCCACCCTCAGCTGGTGCATACTTACCTTCTCAGGGCGGCACAGAGGATGGATTTGGCCTTCACAGGCCTGCGCACATTCTCATCTCACACCAGCCTAGCCAACTCCTGACAAGGTGCAAACATACCTTGTGGCACATTTGTGACACTCCTGGGCTGAAAAAAGGGACTTACACCAGCCCAGCACAATCTTAGGATTGCGCTCTTAATTACTGATTTCCTCTTTTTTTTCCCCTTTGCTTTTTACCCTGTGAAATATCACTAATGAAAATGGAAAGAAACCAGTAATTAAAACCTGTTCTGGAAAACAAGAAGTGACTAATTATGGGGCAATTCATCACTAATGTGGTGGTGTACTGAACAGAAAGCTGTTGGAAGCAGAAGTTGCAAGGAGGAAGCTTCTAATTAACATTGCAGGGAGTCATGTGAGGAAGGATGGGACTTATCTTTCAATAAACATCACAGAAGGCTCTGGACAATGGGGATGGCCATTACAGGATCAGGTAGCATTGAAGTTTAGAGCTAGATACTACAGTGCAAAGGCTGGTAGAAGCCTGGCTTCAATGTCACTTCCCCCTCAAGCCAATTGCACTTGGACTCCTGTGTGGAAGCAAACTGAATTGCCCGTAGTGATGTGCAGAATGCTTTGCAAGAGTGTCAAGTCCCTTCATTTGCGAGGGCAAGTGAGCTGTGCAGCAAAGGATCTTAGCAAGCTCAAATTATGTTCCTTGGACAGCATTCACCATCAATAATAAACGTATAGGTCATTTCAGGACAGGCAAAGCTGGCCAGGGCAGTGGATTTCAACGCAGGAGGTCAGCCCTATAAATCAGATTTCTGAGAGTTGGCCGCATCTACTCAGATGGGTACAATACAAGCCAAATTGTGTTTTATTGCTGGACATGCTCCTAGTGACTCTAAATCCTGGCCTTTTATTACTTCAAGCCATGGTCACTTTAATCCTTGGTTACTCTGCACTATTCTCTGCCTAGAGAGATGGAATCATGCTCTGAATTTTCTGCAAAGCGGCTACTTTTATGAATTTCCCCATTTTCAAAAATCCACAGTTGCCATGGAAACTGTCGTCCACCGACCTTTGAAACAGAAAAACAGTGACCTCTCTAATATACCATGTTGAGTCTCTCTCTCTCTCTCACACACACACACTCAACTTTTCTCTTTTATGTCCTGCAATAATTTAGATTACAGGCAAGAACTTTCAATGAGATACACTTTGTTGCCGTCTCTCTCAAGTCCCCATCTTTTACCCTGGTGGTTTTCAAGCGCTTGGCCCTTGGTGAATCTGTCAGCCCCGAGGCATACCTGGGGGACATCAAGGGGGGCAACTGCCCCTGGGTGCCACCCTGCAGCAGTCAGCACCACAACCCCCCTCCGCTGCCACTGCGGGCTGCCCTTTTCTCTGCATATCGGAGGGGGCGGGAGCCACTTCAAGCAGGACCCCCCTCCAATACACTGAGGAGCCAAGCACCACTACAGGGCACCTGTTTCCTCCAGTGCATGGAGGAGTTGAGCACAGGCTACAGCTTGTTTGCTAACTGTTTGCTGCGGATCCCAGTGCACCTAATACAGCAATCCTTGCACTGCAGAAGATCCTGAGATGTATTCTAAGGGTGCTCAGTCCAGGTGAACAAGGGTTATCATCATGAGTGACACTGATATGCCACCCTTCTACCAAGAAGCTTCCCACCTACCAATTCTATATTTTATACTAGAAACAGCAATGGCAGTATTGTACAAATTATGAAACTCTTGTATTTAAAAATGTAGTGGGTTTTGGGGCTGGGCAGGAGAGATAATTTGCTTTTGGTGACAAAAGAAGACAGAAAATCACTTCCCATTCAGCTTCAAAAACATTTTGGAAATGTGACACTCAAACAACATTGGATTCCAATAGTGAGTTCCACAAATGTGGGCGCAATCCTAACCTGGAGTTAGGCCAGCAAAATTTGGCTGGCATAAGGGCCACCGTAAAGCACGTTTGAACTACTCTCGGAGTCAGGGAGGATGGCACATGTCAGTGTGCTGGCCTCTCTGACTCTGAGAGTGCTCCAAACATACTTTTTTTCCCTTGTACAAGCCAAACTTTGCTGGCCTAACTGTGCCGGCCTAACTCCAGGTTAGGATTGCATTCTGAATCTGGTACAGCAGAACCTTAAGATCTAGCTTGGAATGTGAGCTTAGGCAGAGCCTGTAAGTATCCCTATTGTCAGTACTGTACTTTGAGGGTCCAATCCTATCCAGCTTTCCAGCACTGATGTAGACATGCCAATGGGGCATGCACTGCATTTTGTAAGGGAGGGAGTCACAGAGGCCTTTTCAAGGTAAAAGGGTTTTCCCCTTCCCTTAGGGGTTAATTGCTTCCGTATTGGCACTGGAAAGTTAGATAGAATTGGGCCCTGAGTCATCTCCAGAATACCAGTTCAAAAACCAGCACTCAAAATTCTGTTATGCTTCCCAACCCATTCCTTGCTTTGGGACACGCTGCCAGCTTCTTGGTAGCTAAAGTTGATTGTATTAGGTTCAGGCAGGCTAGATGGCCTACCTCTACTCCAATGAATATTTGGCCCAGGTTAATATACAGCCTGCAATGTCCGCTGACCTTTCTGTAGGTCAGCTGATCCTTGACACTAGAGGCATCTTGAAGCTGATTGGTCAGGCAGAAAGGTTATTACCATCCTCAGGAGTAAACAGAAGCCAAGCATTAACCCTTGAAGGACCAACTTGTTCTATCCCCCCCCCACACCCCCGCATCTCTTTTCTGCCTCTTCCTGCACAGCAACGAGTCCCGAGGCATCCACTTTCACTAACTCCTCTCACCCAAACAAACAACAGATGCCTCGCAAATTGCGTTACCAGCCTAGGGAGCTGCCACTGCCAATCTTAATTTCACAGGTTGCCGATTTCAGAGATTAGAGTGGGAGAGCTTTAAAAGATACTGACAGTTAATAAAAAGCCGGGAAGTCATGGGGCGGCCATTCTCTCGTGTATGCCAACAGGAAGGCAAGGAGAAGCAGGAACAGTGTGACAGCAGAGAAGGCAACTGCAGGTCTAGAAAGAGTGGCGTGGTTTATGCCAATCATGGGAACAAAACCTTTTTGGGAGGGGAGGAGCTGCAAATTCGGCCTTCTCCGTGATTGGAAGTTGGGATCCTGCAGCATGGAATTTCATGCCCACCCTCACCAGGGGCAGTTTCAGGTGGGACAAAAGGGCCAGATAAGAGCTACTCTCTGAAATGAACTTCTGAAATGGAAAGAAGAGACTTACAGACACGGCTTCCAGGATCTGCTTGACCACGTGTGCTGCGTCCCTTTCACTGTAGAAACCTCGCTCTACGATCCTGAAGACAAGAAGAGCCCAGAATTTAGAGACTACCTTCTCTCTAAAGGTGAAGGTTTCCCCATGACCGAATGGTCTAATCGTGACCGACTGTAGGGGACGGTACTCATCTCCGTTTCAAAGCCTGTAGAGCTGGCGTTTTGTCCGAGGACAAGCTTCCGTGGTCATGTGGCCGGTATGACTATATGCTGTAGCGCACGGAATGCTGTTACCAGTGGTGTCATTCAAATGATTTAGGAACAGGAACTCACTTTTGATTGGCACTTGTCGGGAACCTGGAACCAGCCACGGAGCCCGTTAGGATCCGGAACGCCCGTTCTGGTCCGTTCCCCCTGAATGACATCACTGGCTGTTACCTTCCCTCCGAAGTGGTCCCTATTTATTTACTTGCATTTTTAGGTGCTTTCGAACTGCTACGTTGGCAGGAGCTGGGACAAGCAACGGGAGCTCACTCCGTCACGCAGTCTTGAACGCCCAACCTTCCAGTTGGAAAGCCCAGCAACAGCGAATTAACCCGCTGCGCCACCGCGTCCCTAACTACTACTCTACTACTAGCAATTTTTTTAAAAATAATGTAGAAGTGGGACAACCAGGCTATTTCTGCTGCATTAACTTTGCAACTGTGTGTGTGTGTGTGTGTGTGTGTGTGTGTGTGTGTGCGTGCGCGCGCGCGCATGAGCAACCAGAGCCGTACCTAGAGGGGGATCACAGCACTAACTAGGTTTTTCAAGCAGGCACTCCCCCTCCTCCGTAGCCATTTGTTGCCTCTGTTGTGCTCTAGCAGCTGGGAATGGCTCCGAAGAGGAGGGGGAGTGGCTGCTCGAAAAACCTAGTGAGGTGATCCCCCTCTAGTAGTATGCCTTAGCAGGCTACTGCAGGTTACCATATCCTATAGCATATAACTCTCTGGTTCTATCTCACCTATCTAGCCCTTCTTTCTAGTAGCTCTGGTTGAGGGATATTGTTTCCCCTCCTGTTTTATGCTTACAGCCACCTTGTGAGGTAGATTAAACAGGAAGAGGGCAATAGGCCAAAGGTCGCCCAATTCCATGGGGATTTGAGCCCTAGTCCAACATTCTAACCACTCCACTGTTACAGGCATTGCATGCAAAGATCCATGGTTGAATCCCTGCCATCTCCAGCTGGAAAAAGAATCTAGTAGCAGATGATGGATAAGAGTTTAGCCTGAGGCTCTAGAGAGTCATTGCCAGATAGTATAAGCAGTACTGGGGCAGGTATGCCAATGGGCTGACCCATTAGAAGGCAACTCCAAATGTTCATCAGGAGCACCCATAGCTCAGTGGTAGAGCCTATGCCTTGCATGCAGAAGGTCCCAAGTTCAATCCATGGCATCTCCAGTTGAGAGGAACTTGGGTATCAGTACTGGGAAATGCCCCTGCCAGCCTATGACCTTAAAGAGCTGCTGCCAGAGTAGACAATACTGGGCTACACAGACCCATAGTCAGTCTCAGTAGAAGGCAGAATCGTATGTAGCCTAGGCATTGCTTCTAAGGAAGAAACAGTTGTGCATCCCTGTTCTGAAAGTGGCCAGCTCTGATGACCAAGAATGACTGCTATAAACTAGTCATTTCCTGCCCCCCATATCTCCCCCATCTTGTCTCTGCTGCAGTTCTGACCCAATTACCATCCTTTGTTCCCCCTTTGCTCAATTTGTCTCCTTTGATTATGAATCTGCCAGTTAAATGAAGGTTTCTCGCCGGTTACCTGTCAAAGAGCTCTCCGCCTGTCACCAGCTCAAGGATAAGGGTGATCTCAGAGGGGGTCTCAAAGATCTCTTTCAGTTTGATCTTAAAAAAAGAGAAGACAGCTTGGTGCCAAACATGCCCACATACGCAAAGATAAATGAAGAATAAGTTGGACCATGAACTTCTATTGATTAAAAACATTTTTAATGGCTTCAAAACATATTTTTTGATTGTTAATTATTTTTAAATATAAGTTCTTATCAAAACTGCTAAGGTGGCGTGGAAGAGGCATTCATCTCAGAAGAGGCATTCCTCCCTCTTCTCCACCACAGAATGGAATCCAGCATCTTAGAAAAGACATTTCCCCTTTACTCTTCCACAACAGAGAATTCCAACATCTTTGAAGATTAATTCCTTCTCACATAGAAGGAAGCATCTCATCTTTGAAGAGGTATCCCCTCCTCATGCTCATTCAGGAGGGAATGCTACTATCTCATAAGAGGAATGCTTCATACACTTTCACACAGGGAAAAGCATAATTGTAGAGGAAATATTCACTCTCCCAAATGGTTTAGGAGAGGGATTCCCATCCACTCTTACACAAAATGCCATTTAGGGCCCGATTCTATAAGGCGTAGCGTGAGTGGTATGAGTGTATCATCCATGCTGCTGTCGTAAGAGGTCCTGTAAGGCATCTCCAGTGCCAGTGGTAAGCCCTTACCACCAAAACTAGCCCAGTTCTGGTCCCCTGCTCCTGTAGGTGAAACATTACACAGGCAAGCTGTACGTTTTGCTACCACTGGTGTTGCGCCAATTTCAGGTGGGGTGGGAGGGCGGAAATGGGTGGGGGAAGGGGTGGAGTGGGGGTGGAACTGGTGGCGACCTTCACCCCCAGATCTCATCCTCCATGTCAGGCCGCATGACTCAATACAGAGGTCCTCACCTCTGAGCCAGCAAAATTGCTGGCACAGAGGCAAGGAGACCTATCGCCTGAACTGCAGCCTTATTTGTGGGAAGGGGACAAAAGCCCCCTTCCTCCGAGGAGCCTCTGGCACCTACCCAGTGCCAGTAGGATCTAGCAGTGACTGCTTGCTCCCACTGCTCCCATGGCTGCATGGGCAGCATAGGACTGGGCTGCCCATCATTCTGCCTTCAATCTCACATGATGGGACGCCTTCTATGATGATACCTGCAACAACATATCCATACACTATCAGAAATAATTTGTGCTTTTCTTCAACATAACTGTTTTAGTCACATGCAAATCTATGCAAATTTTGAGCACGATCCTAACCTGGAGTTAGGCCGGCCCAATTAGACCAGCAAAGTTTGGCTGGCACAAGGGCCACCGTAAAGCATGTTTGGACCACTCTCAGAGCACAATCCTAAACTGGAGTTAGGCCGGCACAAACTAAGCCAGCAAAGTTTGGCCAGCACAAGGCCCATCATAAAGCGTGTTTGGACTACTCTTGGAGTCAGGGAGGATGGCTCACATCTGTGTGCTGGCCTCTCTGACTACGAGAGTGGTCCAAACATACTTTACGGTGGCTCTTGTGCTAGCCAAACCTAGGTTTAGCTTAAATTTAGGCTTAAACTTAAACTTAAACTTAGGCTTAGTTTGGCTTAGCAAACCAAGTCTTAGCTTATGCCAGCCTAACTCCAGTGGGCCTGGGCCATACTCAGCGCACCTTAGGCACGCTGGGGAGCCTCCCCAGGGCAAGGGCACGTTCGCACCCTGAACTTCCACCTGAACTTCAAATAATTTCCTTTAATTTCCCGTCCACCCTCTCCTGCTAAAAATCCTTGTATTCTTTTTCTCCTATCCCAAATAATGTGTATTTTACTCAAGTATTTCCACATATTTCATACTGAAACAGCTGAAGTGATAACACATGGCAAAGTATGCAGTTATATATGAGTTTTCACACATAGGTCTGGAATGCATCAAATCCATAAACATGTTAGTATGTTATAAAATCCAGTCTGGCAGGGTCCAGTACCAGCATCCCCTTTTTCTTCATAAACTCACAGGTTTGTCAATGAACAAAATAAATAATGATAATATTATTGATGGATTTCAGGCTTGGAGAGGGGAGAATCACAGCTTTCCAGCAAAGGAGATTTCCTGCTTGAATTGATTGGGCCAACACAACAGATCTGGAATTAGGGGAGTTTGAGGGAGAGGGGAAAATATAGTAAATGCAGGGTTTTTTTAATATTTTACATAAAATGTCACGGTTTCTTAGGATTTCAGTGACACTGTGGATTTCACGCTACTTTAATCATTACCTCGGCAGCTCGGGTGACTGGCTGTGAGACCCTGCTGCGTAAGTGACACTGCGAGGAGGCTTATCGCTTTCTTCTCATACACGGTGGTGAGATCTTTTTCTTATTAACTTCAAAAGTTTACAATCCTATTATCGCTTCCTATCAGCCCAATCCGAGCTGGGGAGGGCAGAGATAGGAGTCACAAGGGTAAATAAGGAAATGAAATTCATTTTTTTTTCTGAAAAAGAATTGAAACTTTTGAACAAACACAAAAGCTTGCACGGGAGGAAAACAGTCCTGATTTCTTTTAAACCCTGAAACTCCCGGTTGTTAGCTGAAGAAATTAGGTCAGTAACAGCTTGGGAGAGAGAGAGAGAGAGAGAGAGAGAGAGAGAGAGAGTTTCCTGTTGCAGCTTCACAGAGCAATGTTTTTCCAAAGGTATTCATTCTCTTTTCACATCAGTCTGAATTCCTTTTCAGAAGGAGAAAGCTTAGCAGAGTGCTAATGAACATAACATGCTGACCATGAGTGACCTTTTCATTTTTATGGTTTTTAAAAGAATGCTCACATTTCAGCATGCTTTGAACTCATGGTTTGCAACTATATGTGTTGATTTGATTCTCCAATTTGTCCTGCGGTCCTTTCGTTCTGCCTTTTATTCCGCTTGCTTTGCATTTCTGCAAGCTGATCTGTCTGTTTTTCTCAACAGATGGGTGAGGCAAAATGAAGAACAATATTCTGAGTGATGCATCCTTAAGGAGGAGGTAGGCCAAGTGGGCCAGATTCCATGGAGGGCAGCGAAGATGGTGGGGGAAGAGGAGGCTAGCAAACAAGCCGTGAAGAAGGGTGGCCTTAAGCCAATATGGCCTTTGTCATCACATTGGGCGCCATACAGTGATGTCATGCACCCACTACGCACCACTACGCGAGTACCGGTTCCTAGAAGTTGAGCTGGCCCCGCCCACTCGAAGCTGGCCCCGTTGGCTGGTTGGCTCAGCAGCTGTGCATGCGTACTGCACGCCCGCAGCCGTTGCCTGCACTTTCTGTGAGGAGGCAGGCAGGCAGGCAGGCAGGCAGGCAGTGTGGCAGCGGTGGCATCATGACATCACTTCCGGCTATGACCTCACTTCCTGCCATGATATCACTTCCGGCTTATGACGTCACTTCCGGTGGGCAGACCCCGTCAAGTGCCAATCAAAAGTGAGTACCTGTTCCTAAATCATTTGGATGACACCACTGGCGCCATACTTTGGGGGGGTGGGGCACACTGGCACAGCCAAAATCTCCATGGGCTCTAAGCCAATCGGGCAGGTGAAACAGCTGCTCATTGGGCCATCCCACCTGGCCCTGCCTCCAAATGGGCCAACATGGGCATCCAGGAAGCAGTTGGTGGTGACTTCAACACGACATCGCCAACTATTTCCAGGTGCCACACTTTGCACGTGGCACCACAAGCACTTTTCTTGCCATGGCTGTATGCTGAGTAGAGGGCCACACAGGGAGGGTGGGGGCCCCACATGAAATCCTTGCATTAAGCCCCACCACTCTAGAGCCAGCCTGGAGGCCAGCCCTCCAGGTTGAAAGAGGAATTGGGTATGGTCAGCCTGGAGAAGAGAAGAAAGAGGGGATGCTTCTCAAGTATCTGAAGGACAGAGGCAGATCTAATGGAGGGCAAAGCTCTAAGTTTTGCAAGAAGCCTTACCTTGCAGTGGACATCACTCCTCTCCTGCACCGTTTTAGCCAATCCTCACAGGGAAGAGCAACATCTTGGCGTTGCTTACTGGCTACAGCAGCAAGGGAGAGGAGGGATTTACATGACAGGGTAAGGCTTCTTGCAACACTTAGAGCTTTGCCCTCCCTGTAGATCCGCCTCTGCTGAAGGACTGTTGCAACAAAAAATGGGCAAACGCTTGTTTCCTGCTGCTCCAGAAGGCAGAACTAGATCAAATGGGCTTATGCTGCAGGAAGGGAGATTTTGAATGGACACGGAGGAGAAACCTCTTAATGATAAGAGCAATTTGCCAATGGGACCAATTACTGGGAGAGGGGAGAGGTGTAAGTGGGCTCTCCGTCATTGGAGATCTTCAAGAAGAGGCTGGGCAGCCATCTGTTTGGGGATGCTCCGCCTGGGGAACTACCAATTTCCAAAGGGCCTTGTTGCTAGCATTGTATTTATTTTTCACATTTATATACTGCCCTTCCTCCAAGGGGTTCAGGGTGGTATACACAGCTCCTTTCCCCATTTTGTCCTCACAACAATGCTGTGAGGTAGGTAAGACTGAGAGATACTGACTGGCCTAAGGGCACCCAGGAAGCTTCATGGCTCAGAGGGGAAGAGCATCCCTTTGCCTTCAGTATCCTCATTCCCGTTTCTGGCTTCTCGCTTTCCTGATTTATTTCCCCGTTTTCTTCAAATTCCTCCTCAAAATGCACCTTTTCCTCAAAGGTTCAGCCCCTCACTGCCCAAGCAGGGCTGAAAAGCTTAAGTACAGGTGCATGAAGTCCTTGCGTATTTTTTTCCCCTGTCTTCTCCTGCCTCTAGTTTCCTCCCCTCCCAGTATTCCATGTGTCTTGTTTAAGATTGTAACAGGGAACCATTACACCTGTGTAAAGCACTCTATGTAGCATTTTGCCAAGAATGACAGATCTCTGCCCAAAGGGCCTTACAATCTAGAACACTGGTTCTCAAACTTTTTAGCATCAGGACCCACCTAGCTTTATAAGACTAAAAAATTGTGATAAAGAAATATTTTTATTTATCTACAATTAATATTGTATGTATGTATGTATGTATGTATGTATGTATGTATGTATGTATGTATGTATGTATTTATTTATTTATTTATTTATTTATTTATGCATTTTTAAAAAACCTTGATCCTGCAATGAGGCAGCCCTAATGAATACCCTCTGGCATGAGGGGCTTAGTTAAGTGACCCAGTCTTCATATGCCCCCCAATTACTAGTCACTGATGGACTTGGAAAAAACACACACCTGAAAAAAGATGTTTAAATATTTATCTCTGCAGGACCTCAGCTCTTTGCAGGGCAGTTAATAGCTAACTGATTTTTGAATAGTATCAGGGCTTGAGGTAATTAGTTATCTGATCTTTCCATCACCTGTGTTTTCATTGGATGCTCTGCAGGACCCACCAAAAATCGGGTCACAGCCCACTAACTGGCTCCCGACCCACAGTTTGAGAAACACTGATCTAGAACATTGCAAAATTGCATAGGCACGAAAACAGGGACGCAGCAGTAACATTCCTCCTCCCTTACAAAGGATCACTGCTGAAAACCTCTCCCACAGCTACACATTGCTGGAGACTCGACTCTGTTTCTTGCATGCTATATTAATTGACCCAGCGATAGCTTGTCCTCCATAGGTTTATAATCGCAGAGGGTGCTTGTTCTTTGTTCTAGCAAATCATCAATCTGTTCTCGACGGTTCAAAATAGATCTCAGCTGCTGCTGCAGTGTGAGGAACGGCAGGCTGCATGTGGTACCTTAGCATTTATGCGCACGCATGGACTTGCACGGGCACCAGCATCACCTCCTTCAGCTCAAATCCTTGCCTTGTGCTCAAAGGGAAGAGAAAGAAGCTCAGTGGGTGGAGCACCTGCTTTGCCTACAGAAGATCCCAGGTTCTATATCCACCATCAACACATTGTGGAGAGCCACAATACTGAGCTAGTTGACCAGCAATCAGCATGTCCTGTCTCCTCTAGCTGTAACTCTTTGACTGGAAAGCTCCACTGCTGCTTCAGCGATCTTGTTAAACTGCCCTGCTGGACAGCTCCTAGGCAAGCTCTGCGTTGGCGGACACGGGACAACTGCTTGCCTTGACAAGGGTGTTTTGGCTTTACCTGGCCCACACAGTGACTCAGGCTTGCAGTGATGTCCTCTTCCACAGTCAAGACTGTGGGGTTCATGTTGGGATGCAAGAGCTCCTACCAAGGATGTCCAGAGTCAGTCTCTGCTTGATCAGACATGGCAGTGTGGCATCAGAACAGCAATGCAAATAGGCCTGGTCAGAGGAGGCTCAGGATCTGCTTGTTTGAGAGATTGGACCTGCCTTAAGAATCCTGGAGTTTGGCCAATTAAGGCATCATCAGACAAAGATAGGTAAGGGTCCAATCTGATGACAGTTTCACCTTCATTTGGGAGCCAAATGTCGTTGCAACAATTAATCTCTTTAATAAAACTTCTGGAATTCTCATCTGAATTTCTTGCTGGACTCTGGAGTTTTGAATTTCTAGAACATTTTTTTTTTTACAAAACAGAGTCAATCCCTGCATTGTCTGTTTTATTTCTGAATTCTGTAGAGTCATGTGTGTGCCTGGTCTACAACCACTTTCAGGGCGCAATCCTATACTGTGCTGGAATGGAGAGGCCGACCGGCCAACACCATATCCAGTGCAGTACAGGAGAGACTGGAGGCTGCCCGCAGCAAGGGAGCTTGTGCTCCCTCACCGTAGGGGAGGCTCCAGCTCCCCTATGGGCTCCTTGGATCTGCGCCTGCTAAACCAGACGCGAGGAGACTGCGTGGCCTGAATCGGGGTTGTGTGGCCTCCCAAACGGGTCTAGGATTGGGCTGTATGGCCGAATCCTGGACCAACCCACCTCCCACCTACGTCCCGCCCACCTCCCTCCCTCCTCCCCCAAATCCCCGCCCCGCCCCATCATGGCGCCTCCCTCGCGCTAACTGGCTTCAGCCAACACTAGGGAGGCGCTGTGCGGGTGCAACAGGACCGGTGCTGCCTGCAGTGCCGGTCCTGTTGCCTTAGCGCCGACGTGGGGGTGCCGATCGGCATCCCTGCATCAGCACTACGCATGCAGCATCAGCACAACCCGTAGGATTGCGCTGCCCATTTCTTTGTGTCTTCTTCCTCAATGTCACACACACACATTGAGAAAACATCACAAAAGTTAACGTACTACTATATTAAGTTGCTTTGTGTGTGGTGTTTTACCAATTTTGAAAAGCACTTATTCCACATCTGTCAAACACTGCACAAGAAGAATCTCGATACAACCATACATACCATCACAAGCTGCTTTTTTTGCAGTGTTTCATCAATACGCACATGAGTAACAAGGCAGGGGGGGTATACAAATTACTGAAAAGTTGCAACAAACTGCACATGCTTCAATTCCAGATTTCATTTTAGAGTTTCTCCTAATTAAATGGGAATTAAGGAGAATCCATAGCAAAATGACATTCCAAAACAATGGAATGGGGAAAATCTATTTCACCTTCAGGATCTCATACGAAGCTGCCCTACACAGAGGCAAATCCTGTAGTGCAGTATTATCTACTCTGGGTAGTGGTACTGTCCTAGGTGTCAGACGGGGGCCTTTTTCTCCACCTGCTATCTGATTCTTTGTGGCTAGAGATATCAGGAATCGAATCTATCTTCTGGCCTTCTGCATGCAAAGCAGGATCTGCACCAGTGAGCTACAGATCTTTCCCACCACCTGCATGGTTTCTATGGACGTTTTGTCCCAAGGCAATCTGCTACTCTGCTCTGAATCCTCAAATCTACATCTCTTCTCTCACCTCCTGCCCAGGGCTCTGACCACAACATCTCTCCCCTTATGAAAGTGAGTTTCTGGCAAGAGTAGCATCCCGTTCCTGGAAGGGTGAGATCTTGCAACTTGGCAGAGTCTTGTAATGTGCCATGTAACCCGATATATGGGAAAGTTATTCACATCGTCACACTCTGCGGCTTAAAGGCAACCTATTAGGGATTACGAGGAGAGCTTCCTCGAGGATTATCCTGCATCCAGCAGCTGCAGGTCTCTCTAGCCCCTCTCAGCAGATGCTGATGGTGCCGCGGATAGGGTGCAGGCCCAGATGGACCACAATCATGACTTGATAGAGTCCTGTGTACATTACCTACCAATCAAGGGGAATGAAGGATGCTGAGCTGCTGTTACTACGAAAACTCAAGTCAAAGCTAATCACTTTCCCAATGACACGTAAGCGTCAAAGAAGCTCTGCCTGTAATTGGGTTCCTCGCAGTTGCCACAGCTGACATGTTTTATGGTGTTCTGTTTCATTAGCTGTCAACTCCCAAAGATCCCAGGCGAGGCTGATTGAGGCCCCCAGCCTTTTGCTAGCACTACCAACTAGAACTAGCACTCCATCAGTGGAAGGCCCTCTCTGTTGGACAAGCGCAGTGCAGCAGCCAGAGCTAATGGCTGGCGATTGCATGCTCCACTGGAGCACCCAGCTACTGCTGCAGGAAGTATGTTGGCAATGGGGGTAGGTAGTGGAGAGGAGGGAGAGTAATGGGGCATTTGGGGGGAGGAACTGGGGTATGTGGGGGGGGGGAGGTGGTAGATCAGGAGGCAGTTGCATCTTATACTCTATTTTGCTGACCACCTCTCCTGACTCTCCACTGATATACACCAGCTCTTTCAGGGCTCCTGCACAACCCAATCCCCTAGTGTGCTGCACAGCCTCCATTGGTGTGACTGCGTGCTACACAATAATGTGGCAGGGGTTAGGATTGGGCAGAAAACCATCCTTAGCCCTCATTCTGGAACTGAAGTATGCACGGTTTGTTGCAGCTTTTCATTAATGCGCATCTTTCCTCCATGTTGATTTACATCTCCCTCCTCATCACCAGCAGTCTTGATGGGACTGGCTATATAGTTGCAAGAAGAGTGTATTTGTGCAATGTCTGACTGATGTGCAGCATGCATTCCTGAGCTCTAGTAAACAACCTGCATCAAGAAACTGAATGCAATCCTACACCGAACCTTATGCAGACAGAACTTATGTATTGTTTTATCAGTGTACATGTGTGCATCACTGGAAGAAACCCCCCCCCCCCCCACACACACAAAGGAACTGATAAAATGGAATGCTGTGACAAATGATGAGTGGCAATTCGGGGGGGGGGAATTGCAACTGCCGGGAAGAATAGTCCCGCTGCCTCCAATAAGGACCCCCTTTGATGCCCCCTATTGAAAATCACTGAATTCCCCCTAAATTTATCCATCTGTGAATGAGGTAGCAGAATGGCAGCACCTTGTTCATCCCACCCTTAGTTTTTAAGGGTGATTTTTTTAAAAATGGATTTCACAATATCATGGGCAGCGCAATCCTATACCCCCCTTAGCGCCGGCACTGCGCTCTTGCGCCGGCCGAACGCTGTCGCGAACGTGCCGTAAAGCGCATCTGTGTCGGCGCTATGGCATTCGGCTCAGGCGCTGCTGCAACCGTCAGCAGTGCTGGCCGTGTGCCAGTTGAGCACTGGCGTAGCTCGGTCGGTGCAGGGTCTCCGTGAGGCGTTCCAGGGGCGTGACTGGGCAGCGCAGTGGGCGGAGACGGCGGTTATGACGCGGTTGTGACGCAGGACGGCTGTAGTGCCATATCCTATGTCGGTTCCCAGCCCTGGCAGCCCCAATTCGGGTCGCTCCCGTGCATGTTCCTTGGTGCCTGCTATTTTGCCGACGCAGATTCGAGCAGGCCCATAGGGGTGACTGGGGCTTACGCGGGTGCAAGGGGCAAACCTCCCCTTGTCCTGCACGTTGCTGCTGCTGCCTCCGAATGGGCCTGTGGATATGGCCCTGCTATGTCGGCCTTACTAGGCCGGCATAAGGTAGGATTGCGCTCTGAATGGTCCTGGGGCCTTTTGAATGAAAGGTGCTATAAATCCCAGTCAGAGACACTAAAAATGACAGTCCCAGCGCTGTTCTCCAGGTCTACCTTCAACTCACTGCTGAGTTTTCCTAGCAAGTTGGCTTGGAGCTGCCTGGAATGGCTTGGTTCTCCTCTTTCTAGAAGCCTTTGTCTGACTTTTCTCAACTGACTGACAGTGCAATCCTAAACTGTGCTGGAACAGTGAGGCTGGGATCCAGCGCAGCTTGGGAATGCTCAGGAACCTCCCCAGGGCAAGGGCACGTTTATGCCCTTGCCCCAGGGGAAGCTCCAGCCTCCCCTATGTGCTCCTCAGCTCTGCACCTGTTGTATAGCAGAGGACGCCGTGCAGCCCGAATCAGGTCCCATGGCCTGGGGATGGAGGCTTGGAGGTGGCCATTAGGCCGCCTCCCAGCCCCACCCCCCACCACATCTCAGCTTGCCTCCCGGCCCGCCTACCCCCGGTTCCTCGTGCCCTCCCTCCACCCAGTTAGGTTGGCCCACAAGTTCGGCTGGTGCTTGAGTGGTGTAGTGTGACCGTCGGCAGGTGCCATTGGGTCAACACTGCTGCTAGTATTGGCCCAATGGCACCAGCACGGACTTGAGGGTGCCAGTCAGCACCTTCGCATCAGCACTGGTGCCATTGGGCCGACCCAAGTTGTGTTCCCCAATATGGCTCTTCTATGAACCTCTCAAGTGCTTACATAAAGTAAGGTGTGCCATGAGTCAACAGTCACTAATTCCTTTGTGGGAGTGAAACTGTGTGGATCTCCACTCAAGTCTCTGGAAAGCAATTATGGTAACAGTCTCCCCCAGCAGGCGTTCCAGCCAAGTCATTCTGTAACTTCATAGTTTTTCCTTTTTTCCTGCAGTGCCTTTTAAGCTATGTACAGTAAATAGAACATGTTTGGTTTAACCGTAACAACAATATTTTCAAAGTCCTGAACCAACATTTGAGAGGATAAAGAAGACGAAGGAAAGAAACAAAACTTTTCAGGCAGAGTCATGGAGAGAGGTGTAACAAGGAAGATGGCTCAGTCTGTACGCCGGTTGATATAAAAGTGAAGGTGTACGAGCCAAAAACAGCTCTCTTGCTAGGCAAAAACAGCATGCCTGCCCCTGTTCATGGGCATGTTAAGAAGCACCCTCAGCAAACTAAAATGTTTTGCCATCTTGAATCTTTTGCTTAAAGTCTCTTGCCTAAAGTTGCTGAAGCATGTAACACTCTCTCTCTCTCTCTCTCTCTCTCTCTCTCTCTCTCTCTCTCTCTCTCTCTCTCTCTCTCTCTCTCTCTCTCTCTCTCTCTCTCTCT
>JAJKFI010000116.1:1249595-1282052 GCA_029204185.1 Lerista edwardsae
TCTCTCTCTCTCTCTCTCTCTCTCTCTCTCTCTCTCTCTCTCTCTCTGCTCTCATTGTTTTCACTCACTTGCCCCCACCTGCAACTTTCTCCATCCAGTACAGCTATCTCTGCACAATAGATAGGGAACTGGAGCTTCCTCCCTTATTGGAATGGCCACAGCATATTCTCAAGGCCCAACTGACACAGGGCTTCTCATGTCCCAGCCCCGTGTAGTAATTTTCCACCAAGCAGCAGCTTGGGGGGATTGGGATAAGAACATAATAAGAACATAAGAAGAGCCCTGCTGGATCAGGCCAAAGGCCCATCTAGTCCAGCTTCCTGTATCTCACAGCGGCCCACCAGGCGCCCCAGGGAGGCATGAAACAACAAGATGCTTGCATCCCGTTGCCACTCCCTTGCACCCGGTACCAGTAGCCCACCACCTTTGTAAGGAGGTTGCACAATCCATCATTGCCTATAGCCCACGATGGACCTTTCTTCCAGAAATCTGTCCAATCCCCTCTTAAAGGCATCAAGACCAGATGCCATCACCACCTCCTGTGGCAAGGAGTTCCACAGATTAACTACCCGCTGGGTAAAAAAGTACTTCCTTTTATCTGTTTTAACTCTCCCAACCCTCAGCTTTAGTGGATGCCCCCTGGTTCTGGTGTTTTGAGAGAGGGAAAAGAACATCCCTCTATCGACTTTATCCCTTCCATGCATAATTTTGTATGTCTCAATCATGTCCCCCCTCAGGCGCCTTTTTTCTAGACTGAAGAGCCCCAAACGCTGCAGTCTTTCTTCATAAGGGAGGTGCCCCAGCCCCCGTAATCATTTTTGTCGCTCTCTTCTGCACCTTTTCCAACTCCACTATGTCCTTTTTGAGATGCGGCGACCAGAACTGGACACAATATTCCATGTGTGGCCTTACCATCGATTTGTACAATAGCATGATAATATTGGCTGTTTTATTCTCAACCCCTTTTTTAACGACCCCAAGCATGGAATTGGCCTTCTTAATTGCTGACGCACACTGGGTCGATACCTTCATTGAATTGTCCACCAGCACCCCGAGATCTCTCTCCTGAGCTGTCACAGACAGCTCAGAACCCATTAGCCTATAGGTAAAGTTTTGGTTTTTTGCCCCAACGTGCATCACTTTACATTTGTCTATGTTGAAACACATCTGCCATTTGGCTGCCCATTCCCCCAACTTGGAGAGATCCTTCTGGAGCTCTTCACAATCGTTTCTGGTTTTTACCACCCGGAAAGGTTTTGTGTCATCTGCAAACTTGGCCACCTCGCTGCTTATCCCTGTCTCCAGGTCATTTATGAATAAGTTGAAAAGCATGGGCCCCAAGACAGATCCCTGGGGCACTCCGCTTTTCACCTTTCTCCATTCTGAAAATTGCCCATTGACCCCCACTCTGTTTCCTGGCCCTCAACCAATTCTGGATCCATAAGAGGACCTGCCCTCTTATTCCCTGACTGTGAAGTTTCTTCAGCAGTCTTTGGTGGGGGACCGTGTCAAATGCCTTCTGAAAATCCAGGTATATGATATCCACAGGTTCACCCATATCCACGTGCCTGTTCACCTTTTCAAAGAATTCCAAAAGGTTTGTGAGGCAAGACTTACCCTTACAGAAGCCATGCTGACTTTCCTACGTGTTTTAGGATTTTATCTTTGATGAGGCTTTCCACCATCTTACCTGGAACAGACGTTAGGCTGACAGGCCTGTAGTTTCCAGGGTCCCCCCTTCTCCCTTTTTTAAAGATTGGCGTGACATTGGCTATCCTCCAATCCTCTGGTACCGTGGCCGTTTGAAGGGACAAGTTGCATACTCTAGTTAAGAGGTCAGCAACTTCGTTCTTTAGTTCCTTAATAACTCTTGGGTGTATACCATCTGGGCCTGGTGACTTATTTATATGTAGTTTATCAATTTGATCTAAAACATCTTCTTTATTAACCAGTATCTGATTTAATTCCTTCGTTAGGAAGGGCTGTTTGGGCTGTGGTATCTGCCCAAGTTCTTCTGCTGTGAAGATGGACGCAAAGAATTCATTTAATTTCTCTGCAATCTCCAAGTCCCCTTTTATCTCCTCTTTCCCTCCCTCACCATCCAGCGGGCCAACCGCCTCTCTGGCAGGTTTCCTGCTTCTAACATATTTGAAGATATAAAAGATGATTTGGAATTTTATGACTTTGCTCTTTTTCTCTGCTTGCCGAGTGGAGCAGGGAGATTGGCCCGCCTGTGCAGGTAAAATAAAGATGATCCTCATACTCTCTCGTTTGGTTATTTGCCTTTTTACATTCTTTCCCCACGATGAGAACCATTTTGTGCCCTTTTTCGGCAACAATGGGCATGTTAAGAAGCACCTTCAGCAAACTAAAATGTATTTGAATTACAGCCCAGTCCTATCTAGGCTTGGGCTGGCATGCTCAGGGATTTTTGACAGTGGAGCACAGTTCCACTGTCATAAAAATGGCTGCCTCTGGAGCAAAGAATGCTCTATTGTCGGCCATTTTGGGAGTGCTGCTGCCAGAGCAGCAATTCCCAGCCATTGCTAGACTGCCCAGAGCAGCAGCAGAAGGTAAGAAAGAGGCGAGGGTGGGGAAGGGAGCTAGCAGGTGGCGGAATGGGGCAGGGAGGGGGTGGAATGGGGGTGGGGAGACTGTGGAACGGGTGGATCTGGCGGGAATGGTGCATGCCGAATTCTAACCCCTCTTTTTCAAGTCTCCCTGCCCCCTTTGTCTCCTTGGGCGTAAACCAGTAAAATTGCTGGTGTAGGTCCAAGGAAACCTATTACGGGGGTAAGAGATTTAAATACCCTTTCCCCTCTGAAGCCTCCCACTCTGCCCCATCTCTGGATACAGTGCTCCTGATTTTGCTACAGCTGCACCAGTGGGGGGGGGGGAGATAGGATTGGAGTCCAAAATGTGCATTTTTCAATGTACTGTAAATGTGCATTTGCATGAAAACCAAAAACGGAGAGGCTAGCGGCTCAGTCCTAGCCATGTCTACTCAGAAGTAAGACCCATTCCGTTCAAGGGAGCCTATTCTCTGTAACTTTGTATGGAATTGCAGCCTTAATGGCACATAATACTACACCAACTGGTCTTACTTACAATATTTGGATGTGAGAGTCTCAGCAAAACACCAATTTCAGTCCTGACAATTTTCTTGTCAATCTGAAAATTAAAAACCAGAGCAAAACAAAGGACACATCACTTTTTCAGCACTTTTCATAGTTCTCCCCAAATTGCTATGTAAGACCAACAACAACATGTAAACGTTTTGTGTAAGAAAAATTTTTTTTTTGCAATACAGAACTAGATGCAATCAGTTTAGGGAGCATGAGAACCAAGCAGCATGTAGCAAATGCAGCTAGATAACTTTAAGCATAAGTCAGCAGTTCCCACACCAACAATAGGCCAAGAAAGCCGGTTATGACCAGATAGATACAAGCAGTGGTGCAATTCAAATGAATTAACCACCGATTCTATGACATCATAGCCGGAGCCAAAAAAAACCCAAAGCCAGCCGAGGTAAGCGTGTGGGTGGGGCCCGGCCATTTAACAACCGGTTCTATAGAACCTGGGCGAACCCCCTGAATTTCACTACTGGATACAAGGCCTAAAGGATTCAGGCAACCCAGCCAAAAGGGGAAGGGGTGTCAAGGTGGGAATGGAACTGACCACAATGCCTTATAAGCTCAGCCTCCAAGGGGGCCCAGACTTGCTTGTATGAATCTGTATAAATGTTCATGCCCCTGCCCCTTAGGGCCAGAGACCTGCTTGCTTGCCATTAGGAGCCATTAGGTTTGCCCTCCACACTCTGACATCATAAAAATGTTCCACCATTTTGATGCTCTATGCTTATGCTTGCCATCTGCATAATGGCTCAATGTACTGAACTAGCTTGTCTCACTTGACCATGCTTGGTGTTGTGAGGTCTAGACACGCAACTAGGTTGGAGAGGAGGAAGAGGATTGTATGTCTGCACTGTGTAGCCCATAGAGACAATTCCAGAAAGACTTGTCATATCTTGTCATATCTGGAGGAGAGAATCCAAGTCTGACTACTCCACTCTCCACCCATGTGAATCTGCTTTTGAAAATCAAAGACAGGATTCTCACACACCACATACTCACCGTCTTCTTCAGGATTTTGGCTGCATATTGGGCATGGGTCCCTTTCTCTTCGCAGCTGTACACCACAGATGTGGCGCCCCTAAGCAAATAAGAAAGGGAGAGATGATCTCACACAGTTGACCCTGATTGGGTGTCGGCACATTACAGACTGGTAAACAGGAAGTTGTTCAGAACCTGAACCCCCAAACCAGTGAATTATATAAATGCATCTAAATTCTTTTTGTGCTGTGTTTTAGCAATGCACACATTATTTTCTTAAGGATTGATAAGACAACACCAAAACTAGAATCTTGATGCTGTCATATCTATCATCATCTCAAGATTGTTTTCTTGTAGTGTTTTATTAGTGCACATACTGCATGCATATCGTTACTGGAAAAAGATGCACATGAACCAAAGGAATGGGAAGCCACAGTAAATTGGACATGCATAGCCCTTTGTGCAAAGGCAGAGATAAAAAACGAAACAATGAAGAATTCTGGATACATCAGTTCCACTTTGGAAACAAGATCAAGGAATTCATAACTCCCAAATCTGGGGAGACATTTGAGTGGAGAGGATTTTGGAAATATCCCCAGGATATGTTTGAAAATGTTAGTGGTGTGAGCGACTAGATCTCTCTTCAGAGACTGACTTCCTCCCCAAAGTTCAATTTTTCAGTGAGGAATGGTGTTTTATCTCTATCTATGTAAATGCACAAATGTGAACATTAAGGCACCATGCAGTGCACAAGCTGCCATGCTGTTGAGACACACTTTGAGCAGTTGATAGCAGATTGTGAGTTAATTTATCTTGTTCTAGCATATCTTTAAACTCAAGAACAAACAACAGCTGTGCTTTAAAAATAGGATAAGTCCAAGGACTACAGAGTATACAAATGTGGAACTCTGCAGAGCAGAGGCATAGTTAAAGAAGTGCAGGGGGTGCAATTGCACTGGGCAACAAGCTTTAAGGGGGCAACAAGCTGAGCTTGACACTAGTGGCCAAAGTTGTGAAAACCTTAGCATGCATGAATACCATTGTGTTACCACTTGCTGAGGAGTTTAATGCAGAATACAATGAAACAAATTGGAGTGTCATATGAAAAGGTATGGCCAAAAAAACAACAACACCCCCCCCCAAAATGAAATACAACTGTGATGTCACTTCCTGTTGTGATGTCACTTCCAGGGCAACATTTTGCCCTCTGCACAAGGCTACACATTCATTAGCTACTGCAGTACTGGAGAGCTGCTGTCTGTCAGTGCACAGTACTGAGGGATCAACAGGTCTGACTCAGTTTAAGGCAGCTTATACTGCCAGGTAGCTCAGTAGTAATGTACATCCTTTGTCTTCAGAAGGTCCAAGTTCAGTCTCTGGCATTTCTAGTTAAAAGGATTGTGAAAAACAAAGCTGGGAATACAGACCTTTGGGAGTTGCTGTCAGTCAGTGCTGGATTTAATAGTCAGAGGCAGGTGGTTTCATATGTTCCAGGAAACATGTAATGCATAGAGTTGCACTATCAATGTATTAACAGGACATTCCTAAATATGTTGCAAAGTCAGAGCACAAGCCTCTACTTGTCTACTCAGAAGTAAGTCCTACTGAGTGCAATGGAGCTTAGGAAAATTTGCATAGGCTTGCAGTCTCAGAAGAAGGTCCCATTGAGTTCAGTGGGGCTTAGAGCATAATCCTGTGCATCTTTACTTAGAAGTAAGCCCCACTGAATTCAATGGGACTTACTCCCAAACTCCAGTGCATAGGACTGCGGCCTCAGTCAATGTGCTACAGATTGGAGCCTAATTTACTGCACAATCCAATGTACACTTGCCTGAGAATAAGCCCACTGGAACACAATGGGGCTTACTTCCAAGTAAACCTCTCTAGCCATGACCTGTAAAGCTGTCCTGTGCCTTCTATTTATGTCCAGCTAGCCACCTATTTTGTGTCCAGCCACAAGCTTAAAGCATACAGCATCTGTGATGGCCTTTGTAGGTTTCCAGAATCAACACAGCAGCACAAGGGGCTTATATTCCCCCCCCCCAATGCGCTTCTGGCTTCCCTTTGGTAAAACTATTTTAATTAAAATCAGAATGCTAAACTGGTCTAAACCTTTAAGCGGCTTTAAAGACCGAAAAGCACTGTACTAACCCCCACCTCTGGTTCCCCCCCCCCCCAACAAAGCAAGCCCACAAATTTATGTTTAAGTAGAGATTACATCCTGATTGGCACAGCTGACAAGAAACACGTGGCATGTTGGAAAAGGCCCGGTAGTGAGCATCTATCAAGAAGCATTGATTTCCTTAGCTCAAGTGGGAGTCGGTGGGGGGTGGGGTGGGCAGACAGGGCCCATTTGCCTAAGTAAACCAGTATGTCACGAACATAGACCCAGTTGCTGCCCAAGTCAGGGAGGGGTACAAGGGACAGCTGAACATAAGCAGATTCCCTTCACTTTCCCTTTATTGTTTTGGAATTTTGCTCCATGCTTTATGGCATTCTTCCAAAATTCTGGTTGAACCAGAAGAATTAATAAAACTGATTTGGAATTGGACCATATGCAACTGGTCACAGCTTTGGGGTAATTTTGGTCTCCCATTTGTTGAATTGCTGTGCACATGTGCATAGATAAACTATGGCAGTAAAAAAAAAAATCTTGATGTGATCATATATGTGATTGCGTAACAAATCTTTTTCTGTAGTGTTTGAGCTTTAGTGAAACACCATACAAAAAGGATTTGTGATGCTGGGGTAGATATGATAGCAAGACTGATGAAACACTGCAAACAATATGTGATAGTATCTATGATAGTATCAAGAGTCTTTTTGTGCAGTGTTTTATTTACGTGCATATGTGCTACTGAACGTTGGTAAAACACCACACAAAACTAATCACTGGGCAATCATCTTCTCTACTATTGTCTTTGTGATGACTGCCCTCATTTTTCTCCTATTCGTTGCCTATTTTTTTCTGTATTTCAATTCCCAAAAAGCTCCTGTGCAGGTTCAGGAACCTAAAATGCTGCGGAGCCATCCTTTGCAAGCAGTCTTTGTTCCTGCTCCTCAGGTTAAAAATGATTGCAGAGATAGACAGAGAGCTGTTGCTGCTACAGCTACACCTGGATTGCTCACATCAGATCTGGGAAGCTTTAAGGGCATGGAACCAGCCTTCTTTACAAATGAAGCTATTTTATGTAAAGTCAGACCCAGGGCCAACTGAAGCTATTTAATTGGGCTGCCTGAAGCAGCTCAATAACACCATCCCACCTGCACATTCCTTACCTGGCTCTTTCTTCCACTGGGCTTTTTAAACAACAGGAAATGCAAGCATGCAGGGAATGACTTCAGCATACGGTATTTGTATTTCCTGCTTGGATCAAAGTGCCATAGCCAGGTAAGTGGATGGGATCTCTCTCTGCATTCACCCTTGGGGTACAGTGATCTGGCCCCCCTGCCTTATCATTTTGCTCCCTCTTCTTCTGGACTCTAAACCATGAGATGTGTTGTTTAAGACCCGGGTGGAGAAGGAACAACATGCAGGAGCCAGATCACGGTGCTCCAATACAAGGATCAGAATCTTCCTTCCCACTCGCTCTTGAAAAGGAAGCAGGAAATGTGGAGAGCAATCCCAATCAGATCCATGTTTCCTGCTTAAATTAAGGAGTCCACATGCAGACTTATCAGATACAAACTGGGATAGAGTGCCTATACCTTTAACCATTGTATAGAAGGAATTTTGGCAGGTGCCGCTTTTGAAACCCTTCCACGAAAAGCTGCACCTGCCCAAGTTAGAATGGCGAGTTACAACAGAAGCTGTACCTTCTATACAATGGTGAAAGGTACAGCCACTCTGTCCCAGATTGTATCCGTACAGTTTGTATCCCATGTGGAGGAAGGGGCAGGCTGGTTCTGTGGACTGGAGGAAGGTGATTGGAGCCTGCTTGACACTACCCACCAAGTGTCCAGGCACAATGTAGGAGAGGGTGCCTATACCTTTAACCATTGTATAGAAGAGGGAATCTTTCAGGTGCAGCTCAACACAAAAGGGTTCAAAAAACTGCATTGGCCAAAATTATGTCTTCTGTACAATGGTCAAAAGAATATGCACTTTCTCTCCCATTGTGTCTGGTCACCCTGCATCCCCATATGCTTCCAATGCGAAAGGCATAATTTGCTTCATGAATGGGCCAGCCCTGGTCAGACCTTAGGGCGCAATCCTAACCTGGAGTTAGGCCGGCACAGTTAGGCCAGCAAAATTTGGCCAGCACAAGGGACACCGCAAAGTATGTTTGGACCACTCTCGGAGTCAGAGAGGCCAGCACACAGACATGTACCACCCTCCCTGACTTTGAGAGTGGTCCAAACGTGCCTTATGGTGGCCCTTGTGCCTGCCAAACTTTGCTGGCCTAACTGTTCCGGCCTAACTCCAAGTAAGGATTGTGCTCTTAGTTCAGGAAGCTCAGTCTAGAGCTAGTCTATAGTGCCTGACAGTAGCACCCTAGGATTTCAGGCAGTTACCTTTCCTAATGTGGAAACTTTGAACCTCCTACCTACCAAGCAGATACTCTATCATTAAGCTTCAGCGCCAGTGTACCTTTGAGCTATAACTGGAGGTGTTATTTACCTGACTCAGAACTAAGCCCACTGTGTTCAGCAAGGTGGTAATCCTATTTTACCAGAAACAAACACCTCTAGACATAGCCGGTCCCTGCAGGAAACTAAATTTGTACCCATTGCAGGGCTACTGTGGGTAGAAGTAAAAAGGAACTGGCAGCCCACGTTCTCAGAACAGCTGTCTTGCCCCAGCAGTCCATACTCCCATTTCCTATAGGATGCTTTAAATAGCAGCATCTCCAGGACCCAGCAGTATCCACGTTACATGTTTTCCCTCGCTAAGTATAGCATCCGTTCAGCGCTGGCTCTTCTAGGCTTCATTATCTGCAACAGCAGGTGGATTGGCAAGCCAAATGAGCGACACCTCCCCCTGCCGCTGTCCTCTGCATCTTGCGCTTCCCACTCCCTGCAAGTTTCCAGCTATTTAAAACAAGACTCCTGCTTTGACGTGGGTTTCAGACACTGACTCAATTAACCGGGCTCGGCTGCGGACAGAGCTGTGCACTTTGCGGACGGAGGAAGTGGCAAACCTGTTAATGAGAAGCGTGGCTTGAGAAACAAATGGATTAGTGAGCAGGAAGGACAGCCGGGATTATGTCGGCTGCTTCTGCACCTCAGCTTTCCTGTCTGTAGTATGGGGTCAGTAATGAGAGATGTGAGGGTTTGATGGGGAGGGAGGGTGCCTGGAAAAAAGCAAGCATTCCTGTTTGAATGTCCTGCTGGATCATGTCAAAGGCCCATCTAGTCCAGCTTCCTGTATCTCATAGTGGCCCACCAGGTGCCTCAGGGAGCACACAAGACAAGAAGATGCCTGAATCCTGTTGCCACTCCCTTGCACCAAGCATTCTGAAGTAGCCTACTACTAACATAAGGAGGTTGCAACACCCATCATGGCCTATAGCCCACGATGAACTTTTCCTCCAGAAATCTGTCCAATCCCCTTTGAAAGGCACCTAGACCAGATGCCATCACCATCTCTTATGGCAAGGAGCTGCACAGATTAATCAAGGAATTCCACAGGAGTTCCACAGAAAATCAAGATAAGCACAGGCCTGTGCGCTGTCAAAGGGACTGCGCTGGTGGTCAATTGTGAAAGGTCCGAGGAAGTAGGTGCCTTTCATCCGGAGCCTGCCGCCGCCACTGCCTCCCTCCAAATGCCGCCACCACCTCCCTCCCTCAATCGAAGAATGACCTGCTTCATGCTGGAGTGTGCATGGAACGGATTCTGCTTTGCACTGACTCCAACGTGCAGCAGATTGTTCCCCTACTTGTGGCACTCCTCACATGGTGTGTTGAAACCTGGAAGTGCCCGACTGCCAGTTTTATTGGAATTGGAACACTTCTGGGTTTCAGGCAGCACATGAGGAGCACAGTAAAGGGATGGGAGGTTTTTGGGCAGTGTTTCGGGTTGTGCCGCCCCACTGGTTCACAACAGCTCAAGGCTTTGTGAGCAGCCAAATCACCCAACATAAACACTCCATTGTTTCCACTGCCTCCTTACATTCCCCTTCCCCCAAAGTGAAATGCTGGGGGTGCGGGATACAGTGACAATGTCAGGGTCCTGGTGGACTCTTTTCCATGTGGAGACCAGTCCTAGAACACTTGGTGGGAAATGATATAATTAGCTTCTTTTTCACCTGGGAGAGAACCCTCAGGAGCTCTTCCCCTGGGCAGGGATGATGCAAGGAACATTGGTTTCCCTCTGGGCACCCTGGGACTGGGACTATCAGTCCTCACTGGGGAAAGATGCTGCTGTAGCAGCCTTGGAAGCACCTGTCACTGCTTTCCCCACTCCCTAAGGTAAACGCTTGTCTTTATGGGAAGGGGAACTGGAAGCTGGTTCCAGTGTAACAGCATAACAATAATACTCAGCTTGCAAAATTGTAGGAAGAATAAGATAATACAGGCAAAGTGTTTTGCATGCTCTAAAGTTCTAAACAAATGCTCATTAATAATATTGTGATGATTATACTATATTGATCTAGAGCAAACTTTTTAGCCGGAGGGCTGCATCAAATATTTGGTGCAGTGTCAAGGGCCGGAAAAAGAAATAAATAAATATGAAATTTAAATAAATACATTGGCGATGTAACTTAGATGAATGAATGCGGCGGCTCGGGTGGTTGCTGGGGCACGTCGGTTTGACTCTGTCGAGCCGTTGCTTCGGCGGCTACACTGGCTGCCGGTTCTGTTCCGGGCCCAATTCAAGGTGCTAGTTTTGACTTTTAAAGCCCTTTACGGCTCGGGTCCAGGATATTTGAGGGACCGCCTCCTTCCATATAATCCTACCTGTACTCTTAGATCATCTGGAGGGGCCCTTTTGACTGTGCCGCCACCAGGAGAAGTGAGAGGGGTGGCGGCCAGGAAGAGGGCCTTCTCGGTGATGGCCCCCCAACTTTGGAATACCCTCCCCTTAGAATTGAGAACTGCTCCCTCGTTGTTAACATTTCGGCGGGGGCTGAAGACCTTCTTATTTCAAAAAGCTTTTAATTGTTGACAGGCTGGCTGGCTGGTTTGTTATATTTTATACCGTATGATCCACAGGGCTTCTTGTTTTTAATTTTTATTGCTTTGTTTTTATTTTGTTTTTTTGTATTGTTTTAATATTGTTTTTAAATGGTTTTTTAATGTTAAATTTCTGTATTTTACGTTGTAATGCCGCCTTGGGTGCCTTCGGGCAAAAAGGCGGGATATAAATCTAATAAATAAATAATAATAATAATGAATGGGCTCAAAGTTCCAGGATTCCTTCAAGCCCCAACACACACCACAGAAATATAGCACACACTTTAATGGACTCCCATTTCCCCAGCTCACAAGCAGCCTACTTATATGTGCTGGAGTAAATATCTCTGAACCAAGAAACACCTAGAGCATGAACCAAGAAACAGCAGATCACAAGAAACACCTAGAGCATGCCTCTCTGACCCTCAGAAATCTATCTAAGGCCTTCAGAGGCCTTAAAAACATCACTTTCATGTCTTTGGGAAAACCAGGAAATGATGGTTTTTGGCCTTCCAAAGGCATTCTGAGGGCTGGGGAAGCTGCATGCAGCCTCCCTGCCCCAGAACACTCTCCATATGCAACAAGAACATAGCATGGAGAGTGCAGCCTGTGCCAGCAAGGTCCGAAGGGACAGAGGTTCATAGGGGACCAGAGGTTTGCTGCGGGTCGGATAGAGACTCTCCAAGGGCCACATCTGGCCCATAGGCCAGGGTTTGGCAACCCCTGATCTACAGAGGAGGCAAAAAGGGAGAACTTTGTTTTTTATCTCATTTTGGTTTTAATCCATGTGTAATTATCTGATGGTCGAAAACACAGCAGCCGCTCAAAAAAGCAAAATCCTGCAAGCTGATGGTAGGAAATGACTTGCGGACCACTAAATGGGTTCATAAATAAAAGGGGGCGGCCCCCAAACATACAAAACAAGAGTCTGCAAAACGGACTCGGATCCTGAAATGAAACTGTTTGGAGCGCACAGCCTTGGTTAGGAAGGCCTTGGATGGTGGCTCGGTCTGCAAGCATGGTTCTCTGCCTTGGTCCCTTCTCACCTCGTGTCAATTTCAACTGGCTCATGAGTTAAGCAGATGGCGCCAAGGAAGACTAGGCAGGGCGTGCTTGAGTGCGATTTGGCTTAGCGTGTCCTGAGAGAGGCAGGAAAGAAAGGGCATGTGTGTGTTTGAAGATAGAGAGTGGGAGAAAGGAAATCTGCTTCTTTTAAGGCAAAGAGAAAGAGCGCGTCCCTAATTAAGGATTTACCCAAAACCGCGACGGCTCAGTTACGGCTGTTGCCGCTCCCATCAGGATTAATAATACCCCCAAATATAAGCGCTTTAGAACGTCTCTAAATGTGTATTTATTATAATAGCAGTCAAGGGAGATCACAAACACTTTGTTTTTCTCCGTAAGACTGCCTTCTCCCCCACGCTACCAGAAAATGATTTTTGAAAAACTACGCAGTTTTTAATCCTTTCCCAGCAAACGTTGGGACTAATGTGTTGAATCTCCTTGCGCTCCCTTTGGCGTTTCTTTTATCTTTGGCTATTTGATCTCATGGGACGGCCAGATGCGCCAAAGAACTCCCTTATGTCAGGATCAGTGACAGACAGTGCAAGCCTTCAAATGTTTACTCAAAAGTAAGCCTCATTCTGTTCAGTGGGGCGTACTCCTAGGTATGTGTGCACAGGATTACAGCCTGTTTTTTTTTTTTTAAATATATGAATAATATTCATATTTGCCTGGACATCTTCCAGATTCCTGATAAGTTTTGAAAGCAAATTTAAGGGTACTTCCAAAGGAGAAACAGCTGAGAATTTTCAAGAGAAGCTGAATGAGTTTCTGTAAGACAAAATGAAATCTCTCTGGGGCTTTCTACGCACCTCTAAAGGTAGTGAGAGCCTGCTATGGTTAATTGCTGGTAAAACAACTAAACTTTGCATGTGCTCAGAATCCTGTAGTCAATCAGTGGTGAAACATTTGGATTTTGGCCATGCTCAGTAGTAGGTCTATAGCAAAATGTCTGCTATGGTCAGTCACTGGTGAAGGAAATTAACTTTTTCCATGCATCTAGACCAGTGGTGGCCAACTCACGGCATGCGTGCCACTAGTGGCGCGCAGACACTTTCTGAGTGGTGTGCGCAAAGTCACCATATATTTTTGAAAACTTTAAATAATGACAAAGGAAATACCACAGCAGTTTATAGTTTGCTTGATTTCTTTGCTACTCCTTACACAGCATACCCCCCAAGCACCTACTGTGCTTGACTTGCTCTGGTTGGAAGATGGGGAGAGAGGTGGGAAAAGAATGCTGGGCAGGCAAGAAAGCCAATAGGATGTTTCTTGCTGTGTACCTTTTGGCACTTTGAGATATGCTGCCCTTGAACTTGGAGGTTCTATCTAGTGTGGTAATTGTGAAAAGCAACAATGTAGCGATGAAATGTTTGTGTTGGGTCAGAACTGGAGAAACTGGGAGAACTACAAGACCTCAGAGAGAGATCTGAGGGAACAGTTTGATCTGACAGAATCCCAGCTCCACCTGAGCGTTTTTGGAGCTGGGATGCCGAATCCTGGATTGGGCAATGCAGTGCATATTTGACAACCCAAGGTCTTCCCTCCAACTGGCCTGCTCAGAAGAAGGAAGCCTATACAAATGGGTGCATTGGAGGAGAAGATCCATGAAGAAGAGGAATCAGCAGATCAGTAGTGTAACAAATCAGTAGCGTAGTAGTGTAGAAGGGGAGCATCGTGGTAAATGTTGTAAGTGCTGTACCACACTGTATAACCAGCCCTTCCCACTCGCTGTTGGAGCCATTCTGGGCAATGCTACTGCTGTGGCGAGTGCAACACTGGTGAGTGGGAGGGGCAGGTTACATGGTGCATTGCCTGAATTACTTACGGCACCGCTCCACCCTGTAGCTACTCTACTGCAGGTCTGAACCTGCATCCAGCAGGTCTGAACACAATTTGTCCCAAGCTGCTCAGCGCTGACAAACAGCTCTGTGTGGGAGTTCTTATTTGAGTTTTGAGGATTCAGCTCAGGCAGCTTGGCTCCTACTGGACAGCTCCCTGACTGGTCCAGGCCTCATACCCAGTATCTGCTCTTATTGCTACAGGTGGGTTTTGTTGTTGTAAGAAATGCATTAAAACACAGAACACTGCCTTTTTGGTGTTAACACATCCATATAAAAACACAAAACACAGCATTTTAGTGATTAAAGTATTTTTCCAGAAATTAAAATAGATTACTTTTCCAATTGCAGGAAGATGATCCCTTATCTGAAATTCATACTATTCTGTGTGTGTTTGCTTCCCCTTTGATTAACCTGTACATTTGCAAATAAACCATTTAGGTACAACTGAGTGTGAACGCTTCTGGGACAGGGAACCATCTTATCATTTCTTTTTTGCTATGTAAACAGCTTTGTGCATTTCTTTGATGAAACAAGGTACGGTGTATATTTTATATAAATATTTTTATCCATGATGATGATGATGATGATGATGATGATGATGATGATGATGATGATAAAGATCGCATGTTTCTAGACCTAAATAAAGAAATTGAAATAATATTGGGAGAACAGAGAGGAGCACCAAGGCCTTTTCGTCCCTTTGGGTGGATGAACTTAAATTTCCATTTTTCTCCCTCCACATCTTCTCCAGTATCTCATGGCTACCTTGGCCATAGGCTGCACAGTGCTTTAAGCCATGTTTAGGAAACATCCATACCCAGAAGTCAGTAAGAAGGTGCTGGGGCAGTGATGAGGACACTCTATACATGTCTAGACGCTCTATACATGCAAGACACTCTATACATGTACAGAGGCACTCTGTCAGACCCCTCTCTGTTCTAGTGTTAATCCCATGTCCGAAGGAAACTGAGACCTAGTCATTCACTAAAAAGCACTGCTAAAAACTCTGGCTTCAGTTTTCCAGTTTGACTCACCACCCTAACTGACCTTAAGCCACAGCAGGGGAAATGAGGCTGGGGTCAGGTGCAGTTTGGGCAAGTGCCTTGCTTGACGTAAGTCACACCATGTCTCAGACAGCCACAGGCTCCACTGGGGCAGCAATTACGAAGAAGCACCTTGTGGAATTGGAGCAGATCCCTCCTGTTCTAAAATCACAGGGAAAACCCGAGCCCCAGCATCTTCTTTTCAACCTCTTCTACTCTGAATGATATTCTCCCTATCTCTCTCTGGCTTCAGGAGCCAAAACACAGGGAATCCACATGACAAGGTTCCCACGTGCTCTCCAACATGCCACTGGTGAAATAGGGGCACACCCATCATAGCTCTTTCCAAGGATCATTGCCCAAGACCCCACCACCACCATTATAACATCTTCTCCATCTGTTGTATGCTGTGCTCATTGACTCAACAGTAATTGCGGTCCTCCACAGATCTGAAAGCTGAGAAGGTGTTTGTTCTTTGGGTTTTAAAGAGAGGCCAGGACAATAATCAATCTGTTCCCCACTGTTCAAAAGAGACCTGGTAGCTGCCAAATGTGAAATGGGAGCTGGGACTATGCGTGGCACCTTGGCCCTTATGCGCGTGCACCAGTGTGCATGTGCACAAGCGACAAGACACAGCTCTGCCCAACACATTCAGAAGTACGCAGGGCAAACCTAGCTGTGTTGACCCAGAAGTAAATCCCACTGCGTTCAATTAGAATTACATCTACACATGCAGGCCAGGATTGCACCTTGAGGCGCTAGGCAACCATTTTCAACACTGTGCCATGGCACACTGGTGTGCCGCAAATGGTCCCCCGCTGTGCCACAGGAATTTGGGAGAGAGTCATTTATTAGTAGGGCCATTGGGGCAGTGATGTCATGCAGGGGGAACGCGGGGGAACTCAGTTCCACTAGTTAAAATTAGGGCTGACTCCACCCACTTCACTCTCTCTCCTCCCCCCACCCAATTCCTCTGCAAAGAGCTTTTCTTCTTGGTTGGCCGGCACTCAGAGGGTTAAAGGGAGCGACTCCGGATTCCTAGGGGGGCAGAGGCAGTGATGTCATTCAGGGGGAACGGACCAGAACGGGCGTTCCGGATCCTAACGGGTTCCGTGGCTGGTTCCGGGTTCCCGACAAGTGCCAATCAAAAGTGAGTTCCTGTTCCTAAATCATTTGAATGACACCACTGCATTGGAGGATGTCAGCCCCCCACAGGCAGCACAGTGTGCCTTGTCAATTGTCAAGAAACTGATGGTGTGCCTTGACCATTTTAGTGCCTTGCCAGTGTGCTGTGAGATGAAAAAGGTTGAAAAGCACTGCACTAGAGACTTGGGGAGGGGGCTGAACCCTGAACACATAAGGACAGGTTGACTCACAGTGGCAAACTGGTAATAAGTTGTTTGCAAAAAGGCAAACATGAGAACAAAAGGGAGGCAGGGATTTCCCAGAGACAGGGACCAGGAAAGAAACAGGGACTATTGGAGCAACGCTGAGTTCCCAAAATCAGGCCTGTAGTCAGAATTTTTTTGTGATATGGGGAGCTGGGAGATCAAGGGAGGCAGGGAATCATCACAGCTCATTAATACAAATACAGGAAGCCTAGTGACATTGACTGGTACTTAATTGCATTACTTAGTGAGCAATGGCTTAAAATCCTGCCTGCCGTACCTTTCTGTATATCTCCACAAATAAAAGGAAGTAGAAACTTTTTTTAAAAAAATAAAAGCTAAACATTTAGAGAGGGGGCTGGGATGATACCCAAGGAGGCCTGCCTCCTACAACCCTGTCTTCCCCACGGCTAAGTTGGTACAATAAATGCATATTCTTCCCTTGCCTCCACTTCTATTCCCTTGTTGTCTCCCCTGAAGTAGAGTGTAGAGACTGTAAGCCCTTTGGGGCAGGGGCCTGTACTCTTGGACTCTGTAAAACACCAGCATCCCAGATGTAGTTCAATACATCCAAATGATATTCTTTCCTTGTTTACTTCTGCCTCACTTTCTGCCCCTTCCTAAGCTGTCTCCCTGCATTGAATTTTAGACTATAAACTCCTGGGAGCAGAGATCTGCCTCCTGCTACTGTGTCAATCTTCATGCAGGTTGAGGACACTTAACAAAAACAACAAGCAAACCCCACCACGGATAATCTTGGTATTCCAGAAGGAAAGTGAGCGTCCAGTCCTACCTGCCCAACTCCGGGCCCATGAGGTAGAAATGCTGTAGTGTGCAGTCCCGCCGGGACCCCTCGATCCAGTACTCGTCCTCTGGAGGCTTGGAGGTGGGCATTCTGGGGGCACGGGCTTGAGTCTGTTCAACAGAAGATGATGAGGCTGATGTTTTGCCTGGTTTTTCCGTCTTCCTCCTTTACAACATTCCAGATGGCCAGAGAGAGAGAGAGAGAGAGAGAGAGAGAGAGAGAGAGAGAGAGAGAGCAATTGCTAGGATTATCCCAGAGGATCAAAATAACATGTTGAAATCTCCACCTTCTTTCAGAATACACAAGAGGGCCCTGGGTGTGTTTCTGCTCAGCCTGGCAGCTGCTCCCATAGCGGATCAGCGATGCCCCCTTCCCTGGCCTCCTTGCACACTCCTTACCCGGCGCGACTTTCAGATGCCACCTGCCACCTTTAAAAATGCCACCCAGCTACGAGGATCAGCTCTTGGGGGGGGAGGATGACCGCTCTCTCCAGCTCTGGAGTCTGTGTTCATCTCCTGCCGGGATGCTGGAGCAGTACTCAGCCTCTTAATGGGTCACTCCATGTTTTCTGTACATTCCAGATAGCAGTGGAAAAAACCAGCCCGGCAGAGTAGGAAGACTTGAGGCTTTTTTCCCCTCCGCTGCTGTCGCAAAGCCACTTTCCCATCAACGCCTTCTCTTTCGTCAGCTGGAAGGTATTTTGGCTCTGAAAATACAGCAAGGAAACCTGCCTCCCTGTTTCGCCTTCCTTTTTCCCCTGCCACTTTTAATCCATGAGCCCTCCAGCATGGACCCCGGATGGGAGGGTCTTGCAAGATGTCCAAGATTGGCTCCAGCCACCAGAATCGGCCTTTGGTGCTTCAACCCTCAAAATATGTATCTTAAAAAACAAAACAACAGATCAGTTCTCAGATGCCACGATTGTCCAGCTGACCAAAGGCTTCAGGTTCCCTTTGGCGAATAAGTTACACATTTCAATGCTCAGATTTCCCTCTGGGGTGTGTGTGTGTGTTTTCCCTTTGGGTGATGCTCAGACAACACACGACACCACGCCCGACAGCGACAACATCCTAGTGACCTCTATTTCAGAAAGTACGGGGTTCCAGCTCCTCCTTCCCAATTCAGCTCTCTCTTGCCACCTAATGGAGCCTGGTGTTCACTGCAATCTCCTGTAGCAATGAAGAGCAACGAATCCAATGTGTTACTACAGCACAATTTATCAACCACAGCAACAACAAAGAATTTTGGGGCACCTTCTTGGAGCATCAGATTTTGTGGACTACAGTTATATTTTACAATATTCAATATATACAATATACTGATATATAATATATAATATACTGATGCAACAGTAGATGTTTTTGTCTTTAAAGTGATCTCTCTCTCTTATTTTTGCCGCAATGAATTATCATGGGTCATCTTCAGTAATAATAATGATGAAAATAATGATAATGGTAGTAACAATGATAATGTAATATTTCAATTAAAATTGTCATTGTAAAAAATAAATTTTACAAATGCAGCGTGTTTTGACTGACCTTTCGGCCAAGATATAATTTTAAATATGACACAGTAAAATTTACATGGTAAGGAGGAGGAAAGAGGTGAAAGATGTCTAATACAGATTATTAGTTTTATTTGGGTTGTCATTTTGTGACCTGATGCAAATAAAGTGATTTTTTAAATTGCAGAATATCACCTAAAATGTATATTGCTTGATTACATTATTCTTGGATGTGGAATATGGATAGATTGAATATATTTTAAATTTGGTATGTTGCTTTTCACCTTACGGCCTCAAAGCAGTGCACCATGCAGTTAAAATAACACCATGTTTAACAAAAGCAAATACTTGGGATTGAGAATAATTCCTTTCTCCCTGAACACATGACAGAATGCATAGTTCTGGAACCTTCCCACTTTCCAGCTGGGCAGATTTGTTAAAATACTATATAGACCTTCTATGGATTCAGTGCATTCCATATGTTTGCTAAAAAATACGTACAGGCATGTTCCATTATCCACTAATTCTGTATCCATGGTTTCAGTTATTCATGGATACCATGAATACTGGGACTCCTATTAAAAACAAGTTTCTTTTTTTTTACCTTGTTGCAGCAAAACCACTGATGTTCCCCTATCTTTAAAAGGTTTCCAGGGGGCGGGGCCAAGTTTGGAACGGGGTGACACGATTCTCTCTCTCGCCAGAGAGATCTGACACGAAGCCTTCTTTTTAGGGGGATCTACTCTTGAGTAGTACCCCACTCTAGAACCTAGGAGTAGGTCTAGAGTTTAAGCGTCCCTTGAACTTGAAAAGCAGCATGAACTGCTGTTTTGGAAGGCTCAAGGCTGCTGTTTTGAGAAGGAGTGCTTGATTCGGACGCCATTGGCGATCTCCGGAATAGTTCTACTCTTCTGCTTCCCCACACCGAGAGCAGCTACAGAAGTTTTGGAAAGAAGTTTTGGAAAGAAATCGTAACTTAAATTCAAGAACTACAACCTAAAAATTACAAAATAACAAAACTAAACTGAGGCAGGGCTGGCCCATCCTCAAGGCCAAAAAGCCAGTTAAGAACATAAGAACATAAGAAGAGCCCCGTTGGATCAGGCCAAAGGCCCATCCAGTCCAGCTTCCTGCATCTCACAGCGGCCCCACCAGGTGCCCCAGGGAGGCACGAGACAACAAGATGCTTCGATCCTGTTGCCACTCCCTTGCACCCAGTACTCTGAAGTAGCCTACTACTAATGTAAGGAGGTTACAACCCATCATTGCCTATAGTCCACGATGGACTTTTCTTCCAGAAATCCGTCCAATCCCCTCTTAAAGGCATCTAGACCAGATGCCATCACCACCTCCTGTGGCAAAGAGTTCCACAGATTAACTACCCGCTGGGTAAAAATACTTCCTTTTATCTGTTTTAACTCTCCCAACCCTCTGTTTTAGCGGATGCCCCCTGGTTCTGGTGTTTTGAGAGAGGGAAAAGAACATCCCTCAGGGAGCAGATTGTTTCAGGGAGTAGTAGTTCCCTCAGGGAGTAGATTGGTTGGATGACCTTCACCATCGCCAGCAGCAGCCCTTAAATTAAAAGAAAGGAAGAGGGGGTGAAAAGAATGGGTGGAGGAGAAGAGAGTCATGGGCTAGAGAAGAGTTCTTCAATCTTTTTTATCTCACAGCACATTGGCAAGGTGCTAAAATTGTGAAGGCACACCATCAGCTTTTTGACAATTGACAAGGCGCACCGCGCTGCTGTTGGGGGCTCACCACTGCAATGGCACATAGCACACCTGTGGACCATTCTTGGCACACCAATGGTTGAAAATGGCTGGGCTAGAGTGTCTCCGATGCTCAGTCTAACCCGCCAATTTCTTCTCCGCCACACTTCTGCGGCTGCTTTTAAGCCGGGGGAATCTAGCAGGATCAGCAACAGCGGTAGCTTGCCCCACTAGGTCAGCAGTGGGGACAGCATTTCACACATAGGGTCTGGCTTTGGTCCCTCTGCAAATTTAAGTCATGTTTATGAATGGATGCAAAAATGTCACATGCACTGGGTCCAACTCAGGTGGGGCAAAGTAAGACAAAGGCTGAAGGGGAACATAGTATGTAGGATCATCAGTTGCTGTGTCTCTTGAGTTGTGCTAAATGCAGGAGGACTAGAGTTCTAATATGTAGGCTTGGCATGGCTCCTCCTGTGCCTTTAACAGCAGTGTGCTGGGCAGAAATCCACCATAAACATGCAAACATTCTGCTGAGTTTCCCTGGCTATGCAGGCATTAAATGCCACTAGATCTGTGCCAGGAAGGGACGAGAGTAAAGTGACAAGCAAATTCCAAGCCCTCAGCTCCAATTCTGCTGTGGCTCTATCATTGTACTTACTGTACTGGACCTCTGCAATTCCAGCACCAGGCACACGGTGGCACTATTACTCTCTTTATAAGCCCTATGGTGGTTATCTCTGAAAGTTTTCTGGTAAGGGGGTCAGAAGGAAGGTAAAGGAATCAGTTCTTAAAACTCAGCTTCTGGATCTTGAAATAAAGGATAAAGAGTCCTTACACCAAGGATTATGCCTCTTGGGAGTAGGCACATAGCATTGATTCCTACAACAAGTTAAAGTTTTGTGGTGTCTGATTCTCATTGCAAACTGGGAACTTTCAAATGGAAAGAGTTCCCCATTTTAATGATAAGAAATGCTTGTTTGTAAATATTTGACTCCCCCTTACCCCCAAGGTTACTCCTTCATGAATTGGTAATGGCTTTCATTAATAACAAGGGTAATTCCGCAAGCCCTCAGATAAGCTGACACCAAACAGGCTACAGAGTGCCCTACATAACGGTACACTGTGCTGTGTGTTTTGGAAAATCAAACTGCTCAGGACCAATGTTGTGCTTTAAAGCATAGCATCGCTAGGGGACATCACACTCCCAACAATTGATGCAAACAGAAAGAAGTTTGGAAGGAGCCACCCAACTACAGCATCTCAGGCAAAAGGTGAAACGACTCTTTCCCCTAAGATTTTCCTCCAAATTTTGTTTTTCGCATTCAAAATATTTGCAGATTGTTTTGATAGCTGCATTTGATATCTGATGCTGTTGGTTTGTGGTGGTCCAGTGCATCTTCCCAGAAACAGCAATCAATGGTCCAAAACATTGGGAAAAATGTTGCTAATAGGAGGGAGAATTTGCACCCACAAATTGAGGGGAAAGCCAGGGAACCCTTCATCACCTACCTCCCATCTAAGGTACGTTTCCCCAAACATGGGTCCTTTAGCCAGCCGTTGTAGGAGCAAACTGGGAAACTAGCTGACCTCCTAAATCCCCACACTTGCCATGGGTTGCACTTTGTACTGTGGTGGTACATTTTCAAGTGGTAGAGTTCGTCATAACTCCTCTCCCATAGCCATATCCCCAGATCCATGTGTTCAATAGGACTTACTCAAAGGCACATTTGCTTAAGATTATAGCCTTAATGTAATATGAGCTACATACTGTCTCTCAGGCAGCCCTTGGGAAAGCCAATGGCGTATTAGACATTAACTTATGCCCCTAGGCAAATTTCTCAATTTGTCTCCCACTGAGCCTGGTGCTTCTCAGTTCAGTCCTTTGAACAAATTTCAAGGGTAACACCTGAACACTCTTGCTGATGATGTCATTGCTCTTGCTGTAGGAGAATCATTGATGTAGTGGCATCATTAAGCAGAATGTGACATCATTGAGCATATGGTGGCCAGAAGTAAGCACTTCATTCTCACAGAAACTCATTACAGGTTAATTATCTGGACTGCTTGTGATGGGAAGATGTCTGGATTTTTCCTGGTTTTTGGAATAATTGCATAGATATAAAGTGCTTCCTCTTGCTGTTTTCACTGTTACCCATTTGGGTGTCTGCTGGCCTCTCTGACATTTTTCAGTGATGTCTGTAAAGGCACATACCACAAAGCAGAGAATAGAACTTACAGCCTGTACGTGGGAATGAGCACAAGATCTTCTTTCTACAGAAAGTTTTTTTTTTAAGTCTTAGACAAAGATGTCTGAATTTCAGAATAGTCTGGATTTTGGAGGTCCAGATAAGGGAGAACCTACCTGTAGCTGCTAAGATAGAAGAGAAAATGTGCAAACCTTGTTCGTATTTTCAAGATATGAGAGAGCCCAATTATCAAGCTGGGAGAGCCTAATTGGAATGGGGACTGGATAAATTGCTTCCAGGGGTCTTCCTTATGTTTGGAAGGAGGGCCTGCTCATGTTAGTCATGTACTGTACATTAGACATATACGTCACATATAGTTCAGCTCAATTGCAGTGGGACGGGAGGAATAGAGAGTGGTGCCAACAGCTTTGTGCCAAATATTTATTTATTTATTGAATTTATACCCCGCCTATTGCCCGAAGGCACTCAAGGCAAAATATGAGTTTTGAGGAAGTGTTTGGGGAAACAGGACAGGTTGACATCCCACAGGTGTTCTGGGAGAGGTGCCCAAGCCGAAGGGGGCAAAGGAGAATGGGAAGAGGTGTTTAACGGAGGACTCTGAGGTTCAGTGAGGGGGGTTTCAGGCATGATTGATATAAAGGGAGAGTGAAAGGAGACATTGATGAGACTGGCAGGACCAGAGAGGAGTACCAGGCAGTCTTGAAGGAGCGAGAGAACAGTGGGGCTCTGGGATTTAGTTGGTGGCTTAGGGAGCAGCTAGGGAGAACACGCAGAGGCATTCGAAGAGCACCTTTGGGTGCTTGAGATGGATGAACAAGGTGAGACGTCCAGAGGTGGATCTACAAGGAGGGCAAAGCTCTGAGTGTTGCAAGAAGCCTTACCCTGTCATGTAAATCCCTCCTCTCCCTTGCTGCTGTAGCCAGTAAGCAATGCCAAGATGTTGCTGTTCCCTGTGAGGATTGGCTAAAACGGTGCAGGAGAGGAGTGATTTCCACTGCAAGGTAAGTCTTCTTGCAAAACTTAGAGCTTTGCCCTCCCTTAGATCTGCCTCTGGAGATGTCCTCTGTTCAGTGTCTGAAGCCCTGCTACGGGCAGCTTTTGGAGGCCCTAGATGGGGCCCCTTTTTCACCCAACTCAGTCAAGATTTTAGTTCTGGTATATTTTTCATGCCGTTGGTGACTTTGGCTTGGTGAGGAGAAAAGTGGGATACCCATTTAAAATAAAAACAACAGAGTTTTAGAGCGCAACCCTAACACGGAGTCAGGCCGGCACAAGTTAGGCCGGCACAAGTTAGGCTGCCCATGGGCCACCATAAAGCACGTTTGGACCACTCTTGGAGTCAGGGAGGATGGTGCACATCTGTGTGCTGGACTTTCTGTCTCCGAGAATGGTCCAAACATATTTTACGGTGTCCCTTGTGCCGGCCAAACTTTGCTGGCCTAACTGTGCCAGCCTAACTCCCGGTTAGGATTGCGCTCTTAATGGTTGATGCTAGCCCCTTAACGTGATGACCCCAGGAACAGGATGGTAGCCGACATCCACGGGCATCCGACTGATGCAAGTTGGAGACTCCAGATCATCCCTTCCCCACTAGCTTCCTGGCAGCCACGTCACAAAGCCATTGCCACTTCCAAACGGTCCGCAAGGGTGGCTCCAGAGCCTGCCAGCCTCCCGCCTCTTCTCCTCTGGTGCTGCGAGAGGCTGGCTTTCGAGCCCTGTCTCCCGGCAGAGCGCGAAAGAGCACGTCTGCGCTCCATGCTGGTGCAAGGACATCTTCCGCCTGTGGGAGCCTCCGTTTGCCGGCTCCCATGGGCAGGCGATGCCCGTGCACCGGTGAGGAATTTGAACACGCTCGTTCTCTTGTACCTACAAGGCAGGAAATTAGCGATCCAGCAGGGGCAGAGAATGAGGTCACGCCTCACCACGGGTTCCTCTGACAGCATTCTGGATATTGAATATGCGAAATGTGTGCTAATGGGATTTTAATAACACGCTCCATTTCTTCCGCCTGGTTAGCCAGGAATCTGGGGATAGGTCCGCTTCCCGGCCCTCCGATTCCTTCCAAACACAGGCTGAGGACACCGACCCAATTAGAAAGCATCTGGTTTGGGTAGTAGGTTTGGTGTTCCCCCCCCCCAAAAAAAAATCCGTTCAACTTACCCAACATTTGCATCTGCAGAGGCAACCCCAGGAACCTGACTCTTATTCCCTTGACACACGGTTCTCGCCGGGAGAAGGAAGATCTGGCAAGGAACTGACACCGGGTTGGCGTTCAGCCATTGATGTTAACTAAGCTGTGAAGGGAGGGGGGAAGGGAGAGATGTATTGCTCGGGTATTCATGTAGAGCATTTAATTTTTAAGAAGAAGGGTGATTGTATCAAGTCAGGCTGCTGGCCATTGGCAATGTTCTTGGGTGGCAGGAGGCAAGCTGGAGTGGGAGGACAGGTGGAGCTAGTGATGAGGGCCCACCATGGTCCTACATGTGCAGTGAAACTGGGCCTGACTCCCAGGGCATAATCTCTGCACGCATGATGCAGCCGCCTTACTGTGAAGCTCACAAGGGTCAGATTGAGGCCTGGAGGGGAGAGTGCCTAAGAGCCCTACCTAAGCTGCCTTGGATTCCATGATGTCCAAGGGAGTGGCCATTCCACAGTTATAGAGTTTCTGATTGGCTAGCAGAAGGCCCCTCATATCTGCAGACAGAGCTTGGAAAGATCTTCTGTGGAAACTGGGGAGAAATGCTGTCCGTCCACTTAGATCAGTGGTTCCCAACCTGGGGTCCAGGACCCCCAAGGGGGTCAGGAACCAATCTTCATGGGATTACAAAGAGCTTGGGGCAGCCATCTTAAAAAGCTGGACACCACCATCTAGGAAGCTTCATTCTGGCTAGGAAGAGGCTTCCCTATTAAACTGCCACTTCTTCAATGCTTGTGGCTGTGAGGGAAATTAGACTTGCAATGGGCTTGTCTTGGTATGTGCGTATGTGATGTCTGTCCTAGGTCTCTTTCTGAACAGGCATGTCACGCCTTCCATGTGCATGCCTCAGTGAGCACATGGGGAAGAGGAGTGTAATACTCTGAAGACTATCTAAACTTTGGCTTTATCACCTTGATCAGCAGTGGCATATAGAAGCCACAATGCGGTCTGTACAATGTTGTTCTCAGTGCTGCATCAATCACTGAACTCAAAATTCAGAAGTCACTTAGATGCAAAGTATTCAGAACATTCTAAAAAGGCTGTGGAGTTCTTTCAACTTTCAAAAAGTGTCATTTATTAAGAACAATGACTTCACTTCCCGCTTAATTACCTCACTTCGGGTCTTAGGGGGCCTGACAGGTTGCCATACCTAAAAAAGGGGTCTCAGTGCAAAAAAGGTTAGGACTGAGATCATACTAGATTAGATACTAGATTAGCACCATACTAGATTAGTCTGCCCATGTAAACCGCCTTGAGTTATAGTCATCAGAGAAATCTGGTGACCTAAGAAAGGCGGTATATAAATCCAAGTATTATTATTATTATTAGATGGGGCATGTCTTCAGAGATGATACTTTTGCTGCTTCCTTGAGGTTGCTGTGGCTCAGCTACAATGCCATATCCGCCTTGTACGTAGAAGGTCCCATGTCCAGTCCCAAGAATGCTTTTCCAAGTGGCACTGCATCACCACTTAGCACTGTTCTGAGGGGCATTATGGGAAAAAAGGATGGCCAGATGAGAAGAATGTGTGCCTGTGCCTGTGCATGCATGCACATACCTTTGTTCTCTGCTGTTCACTGGTTGACCAACCGTTTGTTCCCAGACCATCAGCTTTGATCATCAGGGCTGGTCCCCTAGCTCCTGAGGCAGTTCCTCCTTATCCAGTGGCATGCAGTTTGCCCACTTCCTCCCCCTCCCCCCTCCTTTATTAGAAAAGAGGAACAAAGCAGAAGAGGAAGTGTGGACAACAGAAGAGAGTGGTGAGCTAGACCATCAGCAACACTCCAGCCCCCCACACTCTTCCACACTCCTTTCCCCCCCCCTCAGAAGAACAAGGGAGTGGGAGGTAGGCAGATGGAGGCAGGTGACAGTTTCTCCCTGCAAATCCAGAGCCTAATGCCTAATGCCTCAGAGCAATCCTAACCTGGAGTTAGGCCAGCACAGTTAGGCCAACAAAGTTTGGCCAGCACAAAGGCCACCGTAAAGCGTGTTTGGACCACTCTCGGAATCAGGGAGGATGGCGCACGTCTGTGTGGTGGCCTCACTGATAAAGAGAGTTGTCCAAACGTGCTTTTTGGTGGCCCTTGTGCTAGCCAAACTTTGCTGGCATAACTGTGCTGGCATAACTCCAGGTTAGGATTGCACCCTCAGTCTGCTTCATGTATGGGCCAGCCCTACTGATGACCCCCTTGTCCCCTTCCCTCTATGAAAAATGCCATGTAAGATTCTCTCTTCTCCAGCAAAAGTGGGGCTTGAAGGAATTTTCCGGGGGGACGGGACCATCTCCCCAGTCTTGCCATCTTGTCTAAGAAATAACCACTCCACCTCCAGAAAACAGAATCTTACTGTCTCAGAGAGAGAGAGAGAGAGAGAGAGAGAGAGAGAGAGAGAGAGAGAGAGCCTGCTATTTTCCTGTTTGCAGACCAGGACAGCTGCGTCCTCTCTTCAAACATATTTATTTATTTGCTGTGGATAAAACAGCAAGCTTGGCAGTTGCTGAAGATGAAACGGTGATAAATAATAATTATGCTCGGACAGCCGTCTCTCTCTCTCTCCCCCCCCCCCAATGAATCCAACTATTTTTTCCCCTCCAATATCAGGAACATAACAGGACGCCGGAAGGACACGAGACAGAGTCAATGTATTCCGTTTTTCAGGTTGCTTTAAAAAAATGAAAGCGAGAGCGAAAGCTGCTTTGTTTGAAAGGAGTCATTGCCAGCCAGACAACATCAAGAAGGCCTGGAGATGTCTCAGATATGAGAAAATATTTTAATAGGGATGCTTGTGGAAAAGACTGGTTTGGACCAGAATCCTTTGCACCAGCTGTGGGACTTGGTCCTTGGTTTCATTTTAGAGAGGGTCTTCTCCTGCCTTCCGCCCCACCGGCTGGTACTTGTGAGCACAAAGGAAGAAGGAATCTAAGAAAAACTCTCCTTTCTTGTAACACATTATTGGTGTGGGCTTTTTTTTTTCCAAATAAAAAAGAAAATCTGTAAAATCTGTAAATCTGTAAAAATTCTCTCAACCCCTTGGGCCAAGGAGGCCCAAGGTTGACCCACAACATCCTGATGCCTGAGGCAACATGCCAAATACTATCCCCCTTACCAAATGGTCCACCTAATGTTGTTTTTCCTCCTCCTGCCCCCTGGATTGAAAGAGGAAGTGAGGAACAGGGTGGAGGAGAAGAGAGTGGTGAGCTAGAGTGTCTGGCAGACACTCAAAGACACTCTGGCACACCACTCTCCTCTTCCACTTTTGCTCCATTCCCCATTTTCTTTTTTTAATCCAGGACGTGAGAGGAGCAATGGAAGTGGACAATAACAGCAATGGAAGTTCCAGTTGCCATAAGAACATAAGAACATAAGAAGAGCCCTGCTGGATCAGGCCAAAGGCCCATCTAGTCCAGCTTCCTGTATCTCACAGTGGCCCACCAGGCACCCCAGGGAGGCATGAAACAACAAGATGCTTGCATCCTGTTGCCACTCCCTTGCACCCGGTACCAGTAGCCCACCACCTTTGTAAAGATCAAACAAAGGATCACCTTTGTAAGGATCACCTTTGCCCTATCAGCCCTCTGTCTGAGGTGACCTCATGAATGGACTAGCCCCACTGAGGCCCACCAATCACCAAACAATGTGGAGCACATTTATTTACTACATGTGTATTCCACTTGTCATCCATCAGGTATCACAAGGTACTGTCCGTGGAGTAGAGTTCCCAGGCAGTCTCCAATCCAGGCACAGACGAGACCTAAGACTTGCTGGTCAGCAGGAGGAATGCATGTCTTCTTCAGTCATCAGAGATGGCCCTTTTGTAGGTGCCATAGCCTATCGACATGGGGTAGAGGCAAAAAAAAAAAAAAAAAAAAAAGGGCTTTCTCTGTACCAACCTTATGGAATTCTCTCCTTCTCAGCTTGTGAATTGCTTCCTCCTTGAAGGCAATCTGGTGGCAGCTAAAAGTGCTTTGTTTCAGATTCACTTTCTGAGCCTGATGGTTTTTAATGCTGATTATTAATTTTATGAGCTTGCCCTTTTCTTAAGTACTGCTGGTTCTGGTTCTTGTTTTTGGGGGGCTTTATGTGATTTTTTTTTTTTTTTAAGATTGTTGTATTGTTTTAGGTTGGAGATTTTAATGGCTATATAATTTTTAGGGTGCAATCCTAATCTGGAGTTATGATGGCACAGTTAGGCCAACAAAGTTTGGCCAGCACAAGGGACACCGTAGGGTATGTTTGGACCACTCTCGGAGTCAGAGAGGCCAGCACACAGACATGAACCATCCTCCCTGACTCCGAGGGTGGTCCAAATGCACTTTACGGTGGTCCTAGTGTCAGCCAAACTTTGCTGGCCTAACTGTGCCGGCCTAACTCCAGGTTAGGATTGCACCCTTAATGTGTTTTTAGGCCACTAGCCACTTTGAGGTGCAATTCAGGGGAAATAAAGCGGGGTATAAATACAGTAAGTAAGTAACTAAGTAACTAAGTAAATAAATCCTACACACTTTATTTATATCTCCACAAGTTAAAGGGACTAGCGATTTATCTTTTAAAAAAAAAAGAACGCTGAAAATCTAGGGAGGTGCCTGAATTACCTCAGGAGGTCAAGGCCCACCCTCATCTGCACAGGCTCAGGGTCAGGTTCTCTGCCAGCCACAGAAGCTAGACATCTAAAGCTTTTACATGCACCATCTTGTCCAACAGCCTCTCCCCGGCTTTGTCAACTCCTGTTCTTTGGGACTAGGGAATCGCCCTTTTTGAATTAAGATGCTCAAAATGGGCCTGTTAACATTTTTTTTTTTTTTGGTCTTGCAAAGGGAAATTAATTATTTTGTTCTCTCATTATGCTGGAATAAAATCCATTTTAAGAAGGAATGAAATCTAGTTTCTGGGACCACTTTACATCCATGGGGGAAGAAACCCCTTGACCTTCTCCTTTTTTCTATTCTTTTTAAAGCATGCATATCTAATTTGTCTGCGGCCCTGTTCCTTCTAGAGAGACAAAAATGGGAAAGATTTCTGCCGCTGCCTGCTGCTGAGTCAGGCATTGGTTGTTTTTGCCCTGTATTACCTGCACTCGATGGCAGCAGCACTCCAGGGTTTCAGACAAAGATCTTTCCCAGTCCTACCTGGAGACCCCACCATGAACCCATGTTTGTGATCCTTTGTGGTCTGTTCTTCTTCAGGGCTCCCACTCCAACCAATTGCATAGATAAGGGGGTGGGGGAAGTAAATATTGCAGGTGCTGCAACAAGATGTGTAAGCAGCCCCTCCCACTTGCAATTAGAGCCATTCTGGGCAGCGATGGCAACTGTGTTGCCATTGCTGCCCAGAATGACTCCAGTGGTGAGTGGGAAGGGCCGCTTGAAAAATGCATTGTGGTACCTGCATCACTTACCCCCGATAGCTAAGGATGTTTTCTTTTTGGTGATCAACACAGAACGCTAAATAATGAGAATTTCCACTGAAAACGCTACATAAAACGAAATTCAGGTCAAAATGCAAAATAGCACCGCTTTTGCTTATTTTTTGACAGATTTTGACACATTTTAGATCAATTTCACAAAAAGAACACAACTTTTGTTTATTTTTGACACAAGTTTTGAGGAATCCACAAATAGTTTTCAGTAAGGGATCAGGAGTTGGAGTGGCAGAAACAGGAGGAAACTTGCTTAACTTGCATGAACGCATATCACAGTGCATGCTGGGCCGACTTTAATGGAATACGTTTCCATTACGTTTAATGGAATACTTTAATGGAAAAGTAGTACATTTCTTGACGCTCCAAGCAGCAATCAAAGCGCAGCTTGGGAATTTTTGAGCAGGTTATTTCGGGCTGGAGTGTGCAGGGCCGGCACTAGAAGCAGTGGGGTCCAATGTGGGGCATTCCTGCGGGGCCCCCAACCCTCCCTGCGCCCCCCCACTCACCAAGAAGAGCTCTGTTCGTGCCACGTGCAAAGCATGGCATGTGGAAGTAGTTGGTGGTGATATCATAACATCACCGCCAACGGCTTCCAGGTGGCCCATTTTGGGCTGTTCAGAGGCAGAGGCAGGTGGGAGAGACCAAGGTAAAGCTGCTCTGCTCGCCCCACTGACTTGCAGCCCATAGAGATCCCAGCTGCAGCCACAGGCAATATGTTCACCCTGCTAGTGTGGGGTCCCCTGAACCGTGGGGCCTGATGTGATGACATTGGTCACATTGGCTTAAAGCCGGCCCTGGAAGTGTGTGTGCAGTAACCACTTGCCTTCGTAGGGCCATTCACCCTTATTTATTGCACTGTTTGTACAATGTGTATTAAAAATTTGGATAAAAATATATAACACCACAATTTGCTATTTTAATCAAGAAATTTTGGAAAAAAATATCCCCCCAAAACCCCACCCCTACCGATAGCTATGCTACTGATTCCAATTGTTTCTATGTATTATGGACAGGTCCTTTTTTCCAGTTGCTGTCCCCAGTAAATTGCTATTTCCGTTTTGGACTGCTGGGAATGCCTTGTTAATTAAGAGGTGCAAAGAGCCTTGTGGCACTTGAAAGACAAACACATTTATTGCTGCACAAGCTTTGGGAGACTGCAAACTACTTCCTAAGAAGCTGCTTTATATTGAATCAGACCATTGGTCTGCTACCTCTGCACTGTTAGCACAGACTAGGAGCACCTCTCCAAGCCATGGCCTTACCTGGAGATGCTGCCAGGGATCAAACCAGGGCCCTTCTGCAGGCAAAGTAGTGTATAGCCCCCTCCCTAAATCAGCCCCCCAGTGGGATGTAGCCTATGGAAACTTCCTTGATAATAAGAACACAAAAAGAGCCCCGCTGGATCAGGCCAAAGGCCCATCTAGTCCAGCTTCCTATATCTCACAGTGGCCCACCAGATACCTCAGGGAGCACATAAGACTACAAGATGCCTGCATCCTGTTGACACTCCCTTGCACCTGGCATTCTGAGGTAGCCTACTTCTAAAATAAGGAGGTTGCACCACCCATTGCGGCCTGTAGCCTAAAATGGACCTAAAATGGATTTCCTCCAGAAATCTGTCCAATCCCCTTGTAAAGGCATCTAGGCCAGATGCCATCACTATGTCCTATGGCAAGGAGTTCCACAGACTATTTACACGTTAATCTATATTTTCTTTTGTCCTAACTCGCAATGAATTTGCTTAAGGCAGCACACAACTCTTGCTTATTTTTGCTGCAGTGGACTCACAGAGCGTCATCCCTGGAAGTTGTTAAAAGTTAGTTGGTGGCAGCTGCTTGTGTCAGAGTCAGCCCAAGCCCTACTGGTGCCTGGGGTGATGTGCCAAATCCTGCCTGTCTGTACCTCCGTACTTCCAGGGTGTCTCCAAAATTCTAGCCTCCCACATTCCCAACACTTCCTTGTTTACTCTTTCCCTTTCTTTTCCAATCCAAGACATTGTGTGTGTGTGTGTGTGTGTGTGTGTGTGTGTGTGTGTGTGTGTGTGTGTGT
>JAJKFI010000116.1:1282062-1295587 GCA_029204185.1 Lerista edwardsae
TGTGTGTGTGTGTGTGTGTGTGTGTGTGTGTGTGTGTGTGTGTGTGTAGTAGTGAAGGCAAGTGGGAAAATGAAGGTGGGCTTACTTACCCCATCAACCTGCTGCCTGAAGCAACCACCTCAGTTGGCCTCAGGAATGGGCCGGCCTTGGCTCGTGCTGTTATCCTTCACTTGCTCTCCAGGACCTATAGGATTTTGAATCTCTGACAGCACAATCAAATACTGTACACATTTGCTCAAAAGGAAGGTTCAGTCCAATGAAAGGTACTTTGTCGTAAGTGGTTCTTGGAGTAACTTCAAGGCAAACGCGCTGGTTTCAGCACAAGCTTGAGTGAGGGATAGATTCAATTTGTCTCTTATGCTCCTGCAGGTCAGTGCGTGTGCATAAATACAAAGGCACCACAAGTAAACAAGTTCAGGCACAGCAGAGTTCAGCAATGTGTAACAATGAGGAGAGGGTTATCACGCAGTACTGATAATAGGAGGGGTTATCAGGTATAAGGAACAGTGGGGTTGCAAAAGTGTCCCTATTTCCACCTGAGACGTCTTGGAGGATATGCAGAGGTAGACTGCCTCTGAATATGGAGGTTCTATTCAGCTGTCATGGCTAATGGTAACAGAGTCATCTCTCCTTCCACAAAGTGTTCAATTCTTTTTAAAAGCTATTTGTATGGTGAATTTATTCATTTATATCTTGCCTTTCTTCTGTGCTGATCGTCTAGGTGATGGGCACAAAGTTCCTTCCTAGGTGGGTTGCAAGCTGGACATTGGCCAACCCCAGACCTGCTCTGATTCAGCAAAGTAGATGCATCAGGGGCCTTCAGACCATGCTCTGGACTAGCCCCTGCACCCCACAAAGTCCATTCATTTGTGAATTTGTAGGGCACCCTTCCCTCTAAGATGTCTAGGGCAGTATTCTTGCACATATCCTATTTCAGTTCTCAAACTTCTTAGCACCAGGATCCACTTTTTAGAATGACTCTCTGTCTGGGACCCGCCGGAGGTGATGTCATGGCTGGAAATCCCGTCATTGTGATGCCAGAGCTTGTTCCTTTCCTAAGGATGCAGCAATAAAATGGATTGTTTCTCAGTCATTCTCCAACAGCAAAGTGAATAAGAAAGAAAGAAAAAGCCTTTGTTACAACCTTTTTTTACTTAAAGCCTTTTTTTTTTAACTTTTTGACATAAGCAAAACAAGCACACAGCCCTCCCCCTTTCCAGCATCCCAGCTTCCCATATTTTCAATATGGGTGCTCTAGGTGCTTCGCAACCCACTGGTGGGTCCCAACCCACAGTTTGGGAACCACTGTCCTATTCTGTTCTCACAATAACCCTGTAAGGTAACCGTCAGATAAATGATTATGCCCATTCAGTGAGCTCTTCCAGACTCTATCTACTGGACCACGCTTCCTCTGTCTTCCTTGAGTTGTCTCCTGCTTGAGTCTCTTTTTCCAGGTAGAAGTGAGTTGTCTCGTGTGTGACTCCAAGCACGCTGGAATTGTCAGCTGCAGCTGAGAAGGGCCCTTGTTAGCATTTCGCTCCAGGTAAAAAAATGGATTTTCTCAGCTGATAAATTCATATATTTATAAGCTCTATATTTGCAGAAAACATGATAGAGAGGCAGGCAGGCTGCTGGAGAGCAGGAGAGGGAGCGATGTTTTGTCTGGGAGATTAAAGGGGGATGTGCGTCCCCTCGGCACCAGTGTATTTATGCCGGCTGTTCTTTCCTTCCCAGGAAAGAGATCGCAGGGTTGTGGTAGATAGTTGTTTCAAAATGTCAACTCAGTGTGTCGAGGCAGCGGAAAAAAAAAAACAAATTCCGTGTTAGAGATTATGAGGAACGGGATTGAAAATATAACCGCTGGTTTTGTGTAATGCCTTGATAGAAATCTGTGTGTTGTGGCTGTACTGGGAGTGTTGCAGGCGCTTCGGGTGGCCCTGTATCAAAAAGGAAATCGTAGCATGGGAAAGGGGGCAAAAAGTTCCTCTGAACCAAAGATTCCTCTTTGAGAAGGGTGAACTTGTGTGTGTGTGTGTGTGTGTGTGTGTGTGTGTGTGTGTGTGAGAGAGAGAGAGAGAGAGAGAGAGAGAGAGAGAGAGAATTGCCCTGAAATTCATTATCCACCTCACTGTTTTTCACTGCCACCAGTTTCACCATAGAGGCGTCCTACTCTGGGCAGCTGCCATTTTTATTTCCCATAAGCCCTTGGCAGCTTATTGCTTTCTTGGATCTTGAACTCTGATTTCTAGAGTTTCTTCCCCCCCTCCTATACACACTCACAGGAAATAATGGCATTGTGGTGAATCCGAAGCATTACCTAGGCCAGTGATAGTGAACCTATGACACGTGTGTCAAAGGTGACACACCGCAACATTTGGAGTGACAACCCAGCATTCACCAATACCTGACAAAAACTGAGTTTATTTAACTCATTTTTCATTTTTGTAATTATTTGAAGTTTCTTAATGTAATGAAGTTTCTTAATGTAATGTTTCATAGTAGCACACATGATTGGACAATATTTTTTGTTTAAATAAATGAATATAAAGAATTATTTCTCTTTTGGAGGGGGCGTTTGACACACCAGCTGGCTCAAGTTAAGCTTTTTCCGAAGTTTTGACACGCCGAGCCCCAAAGGTTCACCATCACTGACCTAGGCATATGTTTTTGCCTTGCCTAGTGGTACAACAACCCTTTTGGATGGAGGTTATCAGTTCTGTTAATCGTGTAGTACAACAACTGGTGTTTTGTGCAAATAATAATAATAATAATAATAATAATAATAATAATACATGTATTTATATACCGCCTTTCTTAAGATCACTAGATTTCTCTAGTGATTACAACTCAAGGCGGTTTACATAGGCAGACTTTTCATAAACCCGAAGGTTTTTACAATTTACAGAAATGTTCTGTCTTTCAAGAACTACACACATTCAGATCTTCCTTTCTGGATTTAGCCTTCTTTCTTTAGCCACCCGTCTGTCTTCTGCTGGCTGATGCTTCCCTGCTCACACCAGAGACGCAGCTGACCTTCAGCACACTCCTCCTCCCACGAGGCAGCTGAAGCTCAGCTTCTAATCAGCCGCAGCTGCAAGGTCTGCCGCTCTCAGAGACTTCCTGCAGTCCCGAGCTCACGACCTTGAGATCTTCAGGTGTTATCTTCGGGCAAACGGAGGCATTAACCCTCTCGGCTAAATCTTCTGCCCATATGTATGTTCTTTTGAATTATTTACCTATTTACCTATTCCATTGAAGTTCTCTGCAGGACAACAGAAATGGACTCTTTGTGCCCTTAGTGTAGCGAAAAGACTTCCATTGACATGTTGGAAAGACAAGTGCCCTCCCACTAGTCTCCAATGGACTGAGGACCTCTGAACAGTATCAATACTTGAATCTATGGCTTATAGAAGACAATTGTGAATGCACACATTTTTGGATATTTGGAAGCCCCTTTTTAAAAGTTTATGTATAGACTCTTTTTTAATGTCTATTGTATGGATGGCAACATATGTTGACTGAATACTGTATGCATACTTAGGTTTTAAATCTCTTCCTCTCACTTGCCCCTGTATTTCTCTTCTCTTAACAGCAATACTCTCTTTACTTTCTCTCTTTAAAACAATACTACAATAATAGTGCAAAGCAAACAACTATTGTTATGTTAGTATTGTTTTACTATTCACCAGTAAAGAGGAAAAAAAAATGCATGCACACAAGAGATAGTGTCATTAAAACCAAGAAGACCCTGTTAACATTTCCAGGAGCTATTTGATAGTCAGCTGGAGATTGATGCTGATTCCTGGAGGCTTCAGGCTAATTCAGCAGCGGTGGAAACCTTAGCTTAGTCCTGAGACTTGACCGTCTGGAGCAATGCCAGCACCAGAGTGCTGAGGGCTTTGGGGCACTGTGCCCCATGGCACCCTCCTTTGCCACTAATAGTGAGGTTTCAGGGGCTGGTTGGCAGGGTAGGCCCCCTAAAGAGTATGGACCCCCAGCCAGTCCAATGTGGCCAACTCCTGGTGCCACTCCAGGCCTGGAGGAGCCTGACCCTTGTCAAGACCTGGAAGTGTGTCACAGCAGTGCTCTCTCCTTGAAGGTCACCACAGAAGCAAGAGTGTAAGATACGTGGCACTCACGGAACCCTGAGAGATTTTCAGCCAGTTACGGACCTATCATGGGGGGGGGGGAGGGGCCCTGGGCATGGAGCTCCTGGGGTGGGCGGAAGGCGGAGAAGAGGCACTTTGCCTCTTGAAAAGGTGTGTGTTTTTGGCCCTCCTGCCCTCCCTTGCCCCCGTATGGCTCTGAAATGGAGTCTGGCATGTTGGGAGGGTGTGTCAATGGGCAGGGTGGGAGCGGAGAGCTGACGCTAGGGGTGCAGAGTGTCGACCCAGCCCCTGGGCAGAGCATGGGCTGGGCATGCCACTGTTTTCAGATGTCCCTGAAGGAGGGTCAGCCCACAGCCTGCGGTGGCATGCCAAACTCTGACCCCTTACCTTTGTTTCATTGTAGCTGTACAGATTAATATGCCTAACCTTCTCTACCTTGACTACGTCCCTGTCCCTGTTCTTTGCTCATGGCCTTGACTTTGTTCTTTCTTAAACGTTGCACTTGTACCACCTTCCATTTGACTCCTGACAGGCCCGATCCTGATGGCCTTGGGAGTAATTGGAGGCAGTGGAAAGTGGACCATGGAAATGGTGTGTGGAATGCGCTGGGATATGTGTGTGGGGGGGGAAGAAAGACAGAGATTGGCGGCAGGGAGAGCTTTGGGAGAGGGTATTCTCCCACAGCTGAGTCTCCTAGCCAAGGAACAACGCAGAGCCCCGATTCTTGGTCTAGGACATTTTGTTCAGTTCCCCTTCAGGCTTCCAAGTAACAAAAAGGGCTACACTTGCTTTAGTTTTTTGTAATGAAAACTCTGGTTTGTGTGCCTTGTTCTCTCCAAACATCTATAACTTTTTTTCTTTTTTTCTTTTTTTACAATGGATGAGGCCTTGGCTCTATTCTATCAAAGTGCATATGTACACATTGATAAAATGTGCATTGGTACAACATTGGTACAACAGAGCACTAGTGTAACACCATACCTAAATATTCATACCTAAATATTATGAATGGGATTCAGCCATTCATAAGGATCCCATCAAGATTGCTTTTGTGCAGTGTTTTATCAATGCACATAAGGACGTCATTAAGGGAAAAAGAAATGAAGGAGCTAAAAGCTGTGACAAGCAGTGAGTGCACAGCCATTTACAACATTTAGAAATAAAACATTAAAAAATGAACGATTCTTAATGCATTATTTCCACTTTGGAAAACAGACCTGGTAATTTGAAACTCGGAAAGCTAGGGAGATATTCCAATGAGAAGAATTTTAGAAGCAGCCTTACATCAGCCTGACAATATATAAAAATATGAAATAGCACATGGTCAAGGACAACATTTCTGGGTGTCCTGTTCCAGCATCTTGGACCCTTTTACTTTGCTTTGGAAATAATGTTTGTGAGCAGTTGTGAGCAACCCCAGAAAGCAAGTCTAAAATTTGGGTAAAAAGAGGAAGCGGGGGGGGGGGAGAGCATGTTAGGGATCTAAAGGCCTGGAATTATACGGAATGAGTTAGGCAGGAGGGTGGAGGGAGTCAAAAAGGAGAGAAAAAGACAATAGCTGAGTGAGCCCGTGGGGACTTCCTGAGAGGTTCTTAGAAATTCAAAGTAGCTTCTTGGAGCCTCAAAGCTCTGTCAGTCACAGCTCCGGGACAGAGATCACCAAGCCTGGAACCAAACAATACGGGATTGTTTCGGGAAGGTGGGAAAATCGCGGGTCTCAACGGTTCTCGCTCACACCAGCGGTTCCGCTAGTCAAACATGCGTTCCACTTGAATCAATTCTGGACACTGAGTTAGCATAATCCCCACCAGCTTCGCTATGACAACTTGAAGGAGAATTTCGGGGGGCGTGAGTGACAGCCGACGCCACACTGACAAGGCAGGAAGAGGGAAAGGCTTTCAAAAATATATCGCTAAAATGGTTTTGGGCCGGCTTCCTGGGCAACTTTTCCTCTGTTTGCCTTACAGTTTCCAAAAATGTTGTGACTTATTTGCCGGGCCTTGTTCCTGGACCTGTCGGCCTGCCTTTGCACCTCATTGTGGCCGCAAATGTGCAAGTAGTAGCCAATTTTAAAGCAGTGGTTTGTTTTGTGGTCTTCCCCCCCTTTGCCCCCCTCTCTCCCCCCCCCCCCCCCACTCTTGGATTTGCCCACTGTTTGACAGGCACAAATGAGAACTGACACGTTACGCCTGCCGCAAGGAGCTAAGAGTGCATTTCCGGGTGCGCCCTTGTGGGAAACGGACTTGTACCTGCCAATCTTTTGACGGCGTTGAGGGAGGCGCGCACGGACGGGCCGGAAGGACATGTACCTCTCGTGTTAGTGGTACAGTGGTGGAGGCATTATCTACAACGCAGAGGTCAAGAGGGCTCCTGCTTGACAACATGTTGATGGTACCTTAGAGAAATGGGGGGTCATACCCCACTGTTTTATCATACACAGGGAGGAGAGAGCTTCATGCATCAGTAGCCCTGTCCCCTCCCCAAAATAAGGCAGTGTTTCACACTTCTCCCTTCCCTAAGCAGTCAGATGAACCCCTTAGAAATCTATACATCTTTCCCTACAGCATCCATCAGGCAGGTGTGATTCTTCTCATCCAACTTTCTCTCTGAATTTTGGACTTTGGAATTACCTGCTCTTGTAAGTGCAACTGATAAGTCAGGAATTCTCCATTGTTTATTTTTTATTTCCAAAGCGGTTTCTTTGCGTCTTGTTTTCTTTCAGGATGCGCATGTGTCCCTTGATGAAATGCTACAACCATCTTGACATGATTGTATGTATGATGCTTTTTGTGGGGTGTTTTATCAGGCACTTAAGCACATTGTTGTGATTTTGCACAAAAGAGCTCTTGATGCAAACGTACAACCCACTTACCACAAGACTGTGGTTTTCAGGAGCTTTCCGTTGTTTTTTTTTTTTCTGTCTTTTGCCCTTAATGATACGTCCATGTTCATGGATAAAATGATGTGATCATTTTTACAACTGAATTAGGATACTTTTGTGCTCTTTGTTTACTGATGATAAAACACCACACAAAAAGAATGTCAGCGCATGCATGCATATGACCCCCTTGCTAACTGGGCAAAGAGGCACTTTTCCAAATGGTGCCCCTCTTATACGTATTTAGCAGGGGGAGAGCAACTGTCCCTCTTCACCCCAGCACAGTGTCTTTTCTAGTGCTGGTGTTTCTTCTGTATCTTTTTAGATCGTGATCCCTTTTGGGACAGGGAACCATTTTGATTTTGTCTGTAAATTGAACTATTTTGTTGAAAGCGGTATATAAATGTTCTTAACAACAACAACAACAAGGGTCACACTGGAAACTCCAAGAAAAAAATGTGATTAATTAACTAGCAGCTTTTGGAGCATGGAAAGCTGCCTTGTACTGAGTAAGTCCATCTAGCTCAGCAATGTTGAAACTGATTGGCAGCAGCTCTCCAGTGTTTCAGAAAGTGGCCTTTCCCCGTCCCACTTGGAGGTGTTGGAGATTGAACATGGGAATCTGTGTGAACAAAATGCGCATTTGACCACTGAGCTATGGCACTCTCCAAATTGTGCCACTCTCCAAACATCCTCTAGTTCTAGAACTCATTTTAGAAATTTCCTTTGGGAAACCAGAAATCAGGAATAGTGCACAGAACAAAATTCCAAAATTCCAAAGTTGCAATGGGGGAGATCCACCCAACCCTAGTGTTGAATAGTTTTAGAACTGGGGACCTTAGACGAAGTTGGATATTTTTGAGGCCCAGATCACTTTGAGGCTGTGTCTGGGCAGTATTATTTGGGCTGCATGACTGAGTTCTCCACCATTAAAATGCCCTTCCACACACATACACCCATACCCTACCCCAGTAATGTCATTCAGGGGGAACAGACCGGAACGGGCGTTCCGGATCCTAACGGGCTCCGTGGCTGCTTCCGGGTTGTTGTTGTTTTGTTTGTTTTCAACATTTGAATTTGAACTCAAAAGTGAGTTCCTGTTCCTAAATCATTTGAATGACACCACTGCCCTACCCCCACCCCACCCTACCCCACCCTCCCTTCACATAGAAAACACATAGAAGAAACTTCCTATAAAAAAAACATAGGACATCAGGAAGAAGGCTGGACAGAATCTTCCCCCCCCCCCGGCGGGGTAGTTTTCTGTACAGTGGGACGTCTTTTGTTGAGATGAGCATTTGATAGTGCCAATTCCTGCTGTACTCTCAAATGGCACAGTCCAGAAACAGGGTTGATCATCTCTCCAAGAGTGCAATCCTAACTGGCCTGTGCTACATCCTAGCCAAGTTAGGAGGCAGCGGCAGCTTAGCATGGGCCAAAGGGAGAAACATCCCTTGCCCTGCAGTAAGCTGCATGCAACCCAATAAGCCTGCTCAGATCTGCGCCCACAAAATGGCAGGCGCAAGTCCGAAGCATCCTGCAGCAGCCCAAATCGAGGCTGCGCGGGCAGGGGACGGGGCTTTGGATGGCTGCACCCAGGCTCCACCCCCTTCCCCAGGCCATCCCGCCCACCAGAACGCCCTCCCTCTGCCCCATTCTGCCCTCCCTCCTGCCTTTCCCCACCCAGAAATGGCCCTGCACTGACTGAACTCGGCTTCCTAGGTGTTGGGGTGGCATTGCAGGGCTGACACAAGTGTCTGCATCAGCCCTGCACCAGAAGTGCCGGCGCGAAAGTGCTTTATGGCCCTTTCACAACGGTGCTGGGCCGACGCAGGCAGCATGTCCAACGCAGTTCCTTGGATTGCGCCCTGAGCCTCGTGTTTGAGAAAATGATCGGCCATACTCGGGGCTCGCCTAAGATTTCAAGGTGATGCACCAAATACTATCCATTCCTGCATACCGGATGATGTGCCAGCCTCTGCGTCTTCTACTTTCTAGCTTGGAAAAGTAAGCAGAAAGGGGGTGGCAGAGGAAGTGGAGGAGAGAAGAGTGGAGGCCTAGAGTGTCTTCAGTGTTAACCTACCACTCTCTTCCACACTTCCATTCTGTCTCTGCTTTCTTTTCCAATCCAGGGAGCTGGTGGATGGAGATGGACACCCTTTGCCAATCTGCTGCCTAACACCCCCCTCCCACAATGCACTTGATCCTTTCTGTGGGTGAGGGGGAGAGATCAGCCCTTTTGAATGAGTAATCTGCCTCCCTCGATTGCTGAATCATACACTAGTGATGACAGGAATCACATACTGGTTCCTGGAATCAATGTGAAATGCTATATACCACTGGCTCTCAAACTGTGGGTCGGGACCCACCAGTGGGTCAACAGCCAATTTCAGGTGGGTCACAAAGCACCTACAGCAGCCATATTGAAAATATGGGAAGATGGAAAACTGGAAAGAGGGAGGGCTGTGTGATTATTTTGCTTGTGTCAAGGTTGTAAATAGGCTGCTTTTGTTGTCCACTTTGCTATTGGAAAATGATTGAGAAATAACCCAACTTATTGCTGCATTCTCAGGAAACTAACAGGTTATGGCATCACATTGATGGCACTCCCAACCGTGACATCAATTCCAGTGGGTCCTGGACAGATTGTCAATCTAAAAAGTGGGACCTGGTGCTAAAAAACACTGCTGTATACCATTAGTTGTTTTTTACAATCTACCATGTGAGCCACAACTCAGTTCCTCCCCCCACAAATGCACTTGATCCTTTCAGTGCCCCTCCCCATTATTTTTCCTGGTGCTGCTATTGATTCTGTGTGCCTACTTTTCAGAACCATTAGCTTATGCTGATGAAGTCGAAAACAATGGTTTCAACCCCTCTGAAACCATTACACAAACAATTGGACTTGTAGAAGCTGCTGGAAGTTGTACATTTGTTTTATCGTCACTCTGTCCCAACTTCCACCCCCTGCCTGGAATTTATTGCATTAATAGCATCTTATTTTTAATGGGCAGTAGCCAGAAACAATCTGCAGGGGGAGCAGTTTCCAAGCATTGAGCCGCTTGGTGGGAAATCATATTGCCGTTCTATGAAGCAATTAAGCAGAGGTTAAGGAATAATTGTGAATAATTTAAATTAATGACCTTAATAAAGGTGAACGGACGTGGGGAGATGAAACATTGTGTTTTTTTCTAAACCCAGGCATTTTTTTAAAGTGCAAAGCCCAGCTTTGCAAAATTACCTTTTTTCTCCCCTTCACTCTGCAATGGTAAGCTTTGATTTTCCTCTTTTCCATTTCATCTCTGCAAATTAGGGCTGAAATTGTAAATCAATTAATTGAAGCAATTTACCAACAGATTACAGATTAAGACCATGGCTGTGCAACCTACTTGTGGCTGAATCAGGGGCAATGTGTCCGCAGGGCAGCAGATCACCTCGTCAATGCGTTTCACGGAGAATTGAAATTTCCAAGGAGGTTTCTCCTTGGGAGAACCTGTACTTTTAGGCAACTCCCTAGTAGTGCCTACCCACTCCAAATGCCTTGTGGGGATATGGAGCAAGGTAGAAATATAGTAAGTGCTGCAAACAATGAACAATATGCTTCAGACATTCATCAGTGGAGTAGCTGAGGCATCTGGTACCTCGGGGCACAACATTTTTTCTCACCCCCCATATAACAAAATCAAATTTAACACATGCATCCTGTCTGAGAGGTGGTCTGAGGTCTCAGAAACAGGAAGTGTCTTTCTAAGGCCCCTAGGAGGCCTTCTGATGCCCGGGAAGACCACATGCGGCCACTATGAGTAGCCAACCACTTTTTTTTCCCTTGGGTCCACCGTCAGAGGTGTGCATTTGGCATCCAAGGCAATGTACCTCCTGCCCCCTTTAGCTATGCCATTGCTCTTCATCCAAGTTTCTTCCAGAGTTTAATTACCTGGTCTTGTTTCCAGTTTGGAACTGCAGCTTTTTCAATCTTCTTCTTCTTTTTATTCCCAAATTATGCACAGAGCAGTGTATTCAGCTTTCAGTTCCTTCAGTTCTTGCAAGTCTTTTCTCTCTCTATGCCACCAGTGCTCGTGTGTGTGTGTGTGTGTGTGTGTGTGTGTGTGTGTGAAGCCATTTTTATATGATTGAGTATCGTTGTATCAAGATGATTTTATATAGTTGTATCAAGATTCTGCTCCGGGGTGTTTTAGCAATGGGCACGCACACTTGTGTTGAAAATGGAGAAGGTGGAGGAGATACGAAGCAACTGCAAGAACTGAAAGTCGAGGCAAACTGCACCTGCGCCAGTTCTGGAGTTAACTAGACCGATAATGGGCAACCCAATACGTAAGCTGCCTGGGCACTGTGGGTGCTGCAGTAGCCTAATGGCTACCACTACATCCGATAGCAGTCAGGCAGCCGCCAAGGGCACCTCAGGAGGAGGGGATGTTCCTCCCCTTCTCCCGAGTAAGCCTGCATGGCTGCCAATGGGTATCTTCACGTCTGCGCCAGCTATTTTGCTAGCACAGACATAAGGGCCTCTATGTTGGACTGCACGGCCCCACCCCACTCCCCCTCTCACCCTGCCCAGTTCTGCCCTCCCCATCACCCAGAAATGGTGCTCCACTGGAGGCAGAGAAACTCACCACTCGCCAGCTCCATGTGGGCACCTCTAGGAACGTGGAATTGGTGCTGGGCCAGCACTGGCGGAAAATGCTTACCACTGGCATTGGCAGTACCTTCAGGCACCTTTGTGACATCAGCACCAGCTGTCCGCTCATACTGCCTGCACTGGCAACCATTGGCTTGAGCTCTAAATCTCCTTCAGTCAATATGTATCTTCTCCCCTCTACATTATCAACAGTCTGACTCAGCAGAAAGCAACTATGTCCATAGCTCAGTTGTAAAGCAGATGTTCTGCATGCCGAAGGTCTTCAGGTCCATCCCTGACAGGCTCGGAAAACAACAACTATCAGTCTCAGTGTAGACAATCCTCAGTTAGATGGACCAGTGGTCTGACTCTATACAAGGAAGCCTCATATATTCAACTTCACACGCCAGGAAAGAAATTTGGATGAGGAGGACATTGGAACTAAGCATCCCTCCTAGAAACTTCCTCAGACCTTTGACCTGCAGCTACCACTTTAGGTGGTAGCTTTTGGTGACCAAGCTATGAATCTGGATGGTCCTCTTCAAACTACACCTCTGTCCAGAACTCCTTCTGTGAGCCACACCCTCCCCACCTCAGTTTTCCCCACCTGCAATATGCAGAGAATAACACTTCCAGTGCAATCCATTTCTAGTGCCATCTACTCAAAAGCGACTTCTGTTGCGTTGGTGGGACTGACTCCCAAGTAAGTGGGTATAAAATAGGAGGTTACTTGCTTACCTTGGAGCAGTGTTTCTCAAACTGTAGGTCAGGACCCACTTGATGAGTCACAACCTGATGTCAGGTGGGTCATGGAAAGCTGGGAGCAGCCATCTTGGAAGCTGCAGACCTTACTCTGGCTATATCCATTTTGTGTGGGTTAACAGATTGACTTCTCAAGTGAGGTTTTTTTTTTTTTTAATTGTTTTTAATTCAGTGTTTTTACATAATATTTTGTCCTAATCTTGCTTTCTGTCAGGGATGTTTCATGGTTGTGCAATTGCTGCAGTCCAAGAATGCCAGTTTGCATTCCAGGAGTGTCATTTTATTATGTCACAATGATGGCACTTCCTGCTTGATGATGTCGCTTACAACTATGACATCACTTCCAGGTTAATGCCATCACTTCTGGTGGGTTTCCGACACAAGTGCCATTCTAAAACATGGATCGTGGTCTAAAAAGTTTGAGAACCACTCTCTTGATGGGTTCTTATAAGGAATAATTCAAGTTGAAGCACTTTGTCCATTCAGAAAATGTGATGTAAATGTTCATGATTTCTTTTCAGTGGCATCTCTGCTGTGCCTACCTGTTATCTTTCCCGTCATTGTACCCAGAATACACTGGAAGCCTCTGTCTTCCTTCTCTGAACACAGTTGACTGAATTAAGCTATCCCTTTCCCATCTTTGTATTTTCCTAAACAGAGGCAATGGCAGAAGCTAAGCCCTCCTCTTGGCATTATCAGGCAGCTCCCTTAGTGGTTAATTTACTGTCAAGGCACCAAAGCTAACAATCCATTAATTGCCCCAGCTCCTCGCATCTTGTCTGCCTTGTTTGGTAAAGTCCCTTCTCTTGTAACAAATCAGCCTGAAGATCCTCCTTTCCTTTGTTGGGGGGCCATTGTCACCGTTGGATTGCTGTTCCCTCTTTTTCTCTTTTGGGTGTCTGCTCCTGTTCTGGGTTCCGCTCACTTGCTCCAGAAAGGCAGAGAAGAAACTAATTAAAAACTGCCTGCGTTGGAGGGTTCGGAGCGCACTCAATAGTGGAAGACAAGCGTCTTGTGGCAAGAAAAATCAATTTTACAGTTACAGGAGCAGAATGAATGGAGGTGGTGCATTAAGAGGAGGAAGAAAAGAGAGGAGAGAGAGAGAGAGAGAGAGAGAGAGAGAGAGAGAGAGAGAGAGAG
>JAJKFI010000116.1:1311347-1322991 GCA_029204185.1 Lerista edwardsae
TCTCTCTCTCTCTCTCTCTCTCTCTCTCTCTCTCTCTCTCTCTCTCTCTCTCTCTCTCTCTCCCCCACAAGCCTCAGCTGCCACTGCCACTTGTACTGGGAGGTTCCAAGATTAGTGTGAGCATTCGGTCAAGGTCTGACTTGGCTGGTTCCCCACCGCTGTTATACAATACACTCCTGTACAGGCTTACTCAGAAAAGAGTCCAACGGAGATTGAAGATACTTACTTGCCTGCAAGCATACTTTGGGTGGCAACTGGTGTTCATCAAAAGTGCTTCAGTTTCCCCTGCTGAAGTAGTCATATGCCTCAAAAACAGCCCTCTCTTTCTGTCAAAACATAATCAACACTTCAATTGGAAGCAAAAGTCATCAAATGGCCGATGATGGGACTGTGTTTGCCTGGCTGGTCAGGGTGACCAGCAAAGGGGTGGGGGGGGCACAGATGGGCATCCAACTCAAGAATTGGGTAGGCGATGTGAACCACTTTAGACTAGGGTATGTAACTCATGCACGTGCACAGTGCCTGCAGTCTCCTTCCTGTATGTATACAAGTATCTGTGCAAAACTGCTTATATATTATTGCAATAATGTTGATTATTGCTTATGATCAGTAATCAGTTCACTCCCAGCCAAGAGACAGAACCAAATAAGCATATAATAAAAAATCTGCAATGTTCTGACCCTGCTTGTTCTGGTGTGTGTGTGTGTGTGTGTGTGTGTGTGTGTGTGTGTGTGAGAGAGAGAGAGAGAGAGAGAGAGAGAGAGAGAGGTGAAAAGTCAATAGAAGTAAAATTGGGTAATATTGCCTAATGGTTGGAGCGTATGCTATTCTCCAAATGTGACGTTCTTTTTTCTAAGAGGTCTCTTTTTCAGAATGTTGATGCGCCACATGTTTGTGTAATTGGCCTAGGGATGTGCTGAACCCTCTCCCCTCCCCACCCTACTGAAGACATTTTGTTTGACTTTGAGAAATGTGTTTGGCATCTCTCGTATGTTCTCAGATGTGTTGCCTTGGGAGGAACATTGCAGTTCACGTCAATGTTCAGTTTTCAGAATGTGCCGACCCTTAACTGGGTAAGTGGAGTAGTCATGCCTTTTTATTTTGTATTCAATTTGCAGGATCCTCACTTGTAGGCTTCTTTCCAAAGGAGCCTTTCTTTTAATGGGGGGCGGGCAGGCGGGGGGGGGGGTCGAGCACCTTAAAGACTTTAATAGACTCTTGAAGATTTTCATTGTGCCATTTATCCTGCACAGCTTTGGCAGATGGAGGAGAGAGCACAAGAGAATCCCATTTGTATCTACCTCTTTAGCTCTGAGCTGCTGGATTACAGCCCTTTTTCCAAGCCAGAGAGTTCTAATAGGGGGAGCACCCCTCCATTCCCCCTCTCTGATTGCCTTTCTCTCTAGGTAACCCATATTATATTCGGACCAGTAGCTCCAGCGTGATCCCTATGAATGCTGCACAGCGTGCTATGTAAAATACACGGGCCTTGTGAGAGTGTGTTTTTTTTAAACAGCAACAAAAAATCAGTCCATCTGTTCTCCAAGGAGCAAAGAGAAGTGAAAGAGGCGGAGAAAAAGCGAAAGAAAAAAACAACTGCCATCCCTTCCTGATGACAAAAAGATAATTGAACAAGTCGGGGTCCCTCCGTCAGAATCTCCAGCCCCGCTCCCTTCTTCCTGGTGGGCACAATAAAGCATTTTTGTGTGCATCTTACACACCAGGTAACAAATAATTACTGTTGCAGTAAGAGTTCTTAAATATTTATAGCCCGCTTTTCTGTCACAAATGAGACCCTCTGTGTGGTAACAACCTGGAAACTACAGCTGGCCAAGAGTATTCCTGAGAGAACTTTCAGTGAGACTTTGGGGGAAGGGGGTGCCCCAAATTGCTTCCAGATCACCAAGGCTGACCCAAGACCTCTTGATTTCTGAAGCAGCACACTAGACACAATTGGCACTCCTTCTTCAGGACCATGCAGTCCCAAATGCCATGCTTCCTTGCCTAGCACTGAGCTCTTCCTGCTCCCTGGATTTGAAAAAGGGAGGAATGGAGTGGAAGAGGAAATGTGGAGGAGAGTGGTGGGCTAGAGGGTCTCTGAAAAGGAAATGGTGTGGAAGAGGAAATGTAGAGGAGAGTGGTGGACTAGAGTGTCTCTGAAAAGGAGGGGAATGAAATGTGTAGGAGTGGTGGGCTAGAGTGTCTCTGAAAAAGGAAGAGGAAATGTGTAGGAGTGGTGGGCTGTGTCTCTCTGAAAAGGAAGAAGCAAATGGAGGAAGGGGAAATGTGGAGAAGAGAATGGTGGTCTCAGGCCTAGTCCAAGCCCTGCTGGTGTATGAGGCCAGGATAGCAGTTGCCCCTCATTTCCTCATGGTGAGCAAAGTGTGCCGCACCTGTTTTTCATCCCCCTATTTCCCCCCCATTTTCCCTCAGCCTCCTCCCTGCATCCAATATTCCTGCACGCCAGTGTCTCCTCTCCTTCACACGTTCTCATCGCTCCATTCTTTTTTTTCCTTTTCACATCTAGCAAGCATGTGAGGAGGAGGAACAGCAAAAGCACTCCTGCCTTCTTTTGAGGAGACAGCCTCAAAACTCATGGGCATAGCGAACCTGTTGATCCCCTTTTTGAGAGGTTGCTGCCAGTTTCACAGCAGCAGTTGTGATTTCTGGACAGCTGATGGGTTTTTCCTCCCCATTCCTTTGGAACAATGCAATGGACACAGCATCATTCTCAAAGGATTTGTGTGTGTGTGTGTGTGTGTGTGTGTACAGTTTGCCACAGCCATCACTTCCTCAGCATCTCCTGCCTCCTCATGTTCATAATACTATATGTACATGCATACTGGAAAAAAAATAATAGCAAAAACTGCAATCATGATGTGATTATAATATGACTGCAGCACAACTCTTTTGGGGTGGTGTTTTATCAGTGTGCAGGGGTGTGTGGATACCATCAACAGAAAAAAAATCTCGATGCAATAATACAATCATATCAAGGCTAGTTTTTAGTAGTGTTTCATCAATGTGCGCATGTACCTGGATAGATAACACAGACTGGTGGCAGGTAGGAAGAAGCAAATTAAACGAGAACTATGGCAAACTACGCATGCCACCATTTTGGAATTAATTTAGAAAATATCCTATTTACCTGGAATTAGGAATGAGGTGGGGAGAGACAGCACAACAAAATACCAGGACAACATAATCATGGAATGGGGGAAACCTGCTCATCCGAACAGAGAGAGGGAGCAAAAGAAAAGCCACAAGAGGAGCCTAGAAATCAATCATATGGAAGAAAGCAAATGTATAGTACATTTATTTCCTAGAAAGTGCACAAGAAGCTCAGTTTCTTGATCGGCTGATCTGATCTGTTATCTACATTTATATTCCAATTCCTCCCCCCCCCCCAGAGCTCAGGGTGACAGGGGTGGCCCTCCTCCCTCCCTATTTTATTCTCACAACATCCCTGTGAGGTAGGTTAGGCTGAGAATAAATGATTGGCCGAAGAACCCAACTGAGGTTCTTGAAGTATTCCTTTGCTGGTCTGATGAGGATAGCAAATATGTATGGTATATAAGTAGGATCTGTATATGCTGGTACATATTTTTAAAAAATCCTGCACCCAATTGGAAAATAATGGTGGGGGAATAGAGACCTTCCTAGATCAGATGATTTATCATGGAAGTTCATGGGAGAGGTCTAGATAATATATGTAGGGTTACTAATGCTAACAGCGTCAAGGAAAGAGAAAACGCCGATCATATATTATTTTGGAGACAGCCTGCTGGGTTGTAGGGATGCGACTGACAAATACAAGTGTGTTTATGGCTTTGGGGGTGTCTCCAGGGAGCTATAAATCAAAAAGCAGAAGGATGGGAGGGGGAGAAGAGCTAGAAATTAAGCAGCCATCTCTGCCCATCACAGCTCCTGAAGGTTGGGTCTTCATCCACTGGTGTATGAAGCTAGAACTAAGGTAATTCATTCCCAGTTTCCATCGATACCACAACAGAATCTGTCCAGATATGGTTAGGTGCTCACACTGTGAAATGAATTGCAAGTTCTCTGCACCATGAATGAATCAGAAGAGCATGCAAATCCATAAAGAAGTGAACGTGCAAATCAGTAAAGTGAATGAAGGTGCCAAGCCTACCCAGACTGTGCAACCAGAAAGGCTAAATTCAGAAAACCTGCATAGACCATGCAAACGCCTGCCATTTCTCTTCTTTTACATTTTTTATTGTTTTATTGGGGGTTAGTTTCCACTCCACTTTTGCCAGTTGTGGGAAAGGGTAAGTTAATACATACGATATTCATATCCTGTTGAATGCACAACTTTGTTCAGCCACCTGCCTCACCACTGAGATTTACCGCATAATTCTACACAATTCTACACATGTCTACACAGAAGGAAGACTGCAAGCCTATTGACACTTACCTGGGAGTAAGCCCAATTGACTATACTGGAATTTACTTCTGAGTAGACACACCTAGGATTGTGCTCTAAGTCCCATTATGTTTAATGGATCTTACTTCCAGGAAAGTGTGTACAGAATTGCAACCTCAATTGTGTTTCAGTCACATACTTCTGGGCATAGTGTCACAGCCATAGGAACCAGTACAGGCCTATCTAATGCAGTTCATTACTTTATTGTTTCTCTGGATCACTCTATCCTGCCTTTCCTACTTTCCTGAATTCTGGTTTAACTGGGGAAAAAAATTGTAAAATTACTTCCAGGATTGGAGTATGTTCAGTTGACCTCACTCTTCAGTTCTTGCATCTTTATTTCTTCTCTATATCCTCAAAGTGCATGTGAGTTTGGAGAAAACACTGCCAAAAAATAAAAATAAAATTGTGATTGTGAACATATGAAGCTGTCCCACAATGAGCTAAACTCTTGGTTCCTGGACCTCAGTATTGTCTATCATGGTGAGCAACAGTTTTCCAGGATCTCAGATGGGGATCTTTCTCATGCCAATCTGGAACTGCCAGAGACTGAATCTGAGACCATCTACATGCACGCAGGTGCTCTACAATAGAGCTATTCCATCCCCTGCCTTCCATCACCACATAATTGGTAAAACACCACAGAAAAAGAACTTTATACATCACGATTGCTTTTTTGCAGTGTTTTATCTATTATCATGCTTTTGTTTTTGATGGTTTTTTAAAAACTTATTGTGTTACATACATCGTACTTTTAGCTTTGTAAGATGCCTTGGACATTTGCTTCGGCACGAGAAAGGCAGGATATACATTCTTCAAATAAATGAAATAAATCGTTTGTATCTATTATGTGCATTAGCACAGGGGAGTTGACGGCACCCTAGACCCTAAGGAATTGAACACTGTAGTCCATGCATGCTGTTTTTTCCCCGAAGTTTGGAAATTCACAACAGCAGAGGAGTCCTCTGCACCCGTTCCGGTTTGAAAACCAAACCAGGTAATTTGGAAGAACTGGAAGACCTGGGGAAAAATTCAGAGGAGGCGAATTTCAGAAACATCTCTGCAGAATGGCTGGAAGAAGGTTTGGGGGCTAAGACCGACTCACTGTGAAGCTGCGTTAAGCCCCGTGTCTGTGAGCCAAGCGGCACTTTTCACCCTTGCGATTCCCGCCACTCCACCGCACCCGCACCCACCATTTTTCTTAACAATGTGGGTATCAATAGCCAAGAGCCATTTAGAGAGCGTGGGCAGAATAATACATATGCACAGCAGAAACGGAAAGGGGGGGCAACGTTGTTGAAGCGGGGGAGGGAAAAAACCACACAAACCCAGAGACTTCGGCCAGCAAAATGGAGCTTTTAAAATGCAGCCAAGGGACTCCCCCCTCCTTGCCCCCCCCGCCAGCCGCCAGCCAATGAGGTGGCCGATGTGACATTATTAAAGGATTAGCAAGTTCTTTTTGGCTCTCAACTGGAGATAAGTGGCATATTTTGTATTATCTTTTCCATGCTGTACGGAGAAGGATGACAAAAGGGGGGGGGAACACAAGCAAAAGTGTCATGGCCTTCAGAACATTATTAAGGGTAATTTGTCTGGGTTTGGGGAGGGGGGAGAGAGCACGAAGAGGGGATCGGAAAATAAGCAGAAGAGAAGCGCGCCGAGGCGGGAGCGGGCCGAGAGCGGGAGGATTAGAACGAAGAAACCGAGATTAGGAGTGAAATATGAACTGTATTCAAAGTCAGTCAGTCGGGGAGGGGAAATTATATATAAGCGGAGCGCCGGCCGGGCCAGCTCGAGAACGTCCCCGCAAGGAGAGCGCCGCAGGTAGAAAACGGCGGCGTATGTAGATGATCTCCGCGTCCCCAGCGCGCCGCATGCGGCAGGCCCGGCTGCTCGCCTCCCCGTTCCGCTCAATTTATACTTAGCAGCAGGCAGTGGTGGGGGTCAGCGCGGCCTGGCGCCGAGAACGGGGAGGGAGGGGGGCTGGACGGGCCGCGCGGAGCGGGGAGATTCTGGGTCAGGAACCGGGAGGGGGAAGGCGGGGGGGGGCGCTTTCTGGGCCTGCCCAGGCCGATGTGTCCAAAAAAAGAACCCCAAACACGTGGATCCCTTGAAAAGCCTTTTCCAAGTGCAAACATTGGGGGTGCTTTAGGGCTGGAGAGGTCTGCAAAGCGAGCTGTGTGTGGGTTCGGCTACAAGGTTTTTTTTTGGGTGTGTGTGTGTGTGTGTTGTAACACAACACCCGTCTCAGAGAAGAGCAAACATTGGGAACTCCCTGAATCTTGGATGAAAATCCAAGCCCGAGGAATGGGTCTGGTTTCCTCCCAGCTAAGCCCCCTTTTCTCCGACTTAGCTCCTTTTAAACTTGTCAAGCTGGGCCTGCAGTAGTAGTTGTAGCAGCAGCAGGCTCTAGCTATGGGAAGTGGAAAGTAGGGAGCACCTCACCTCCCTCTGGTGCCTGGACCATAGTAGGAGCCAAGCCCCCGCTGGCCTTTGGAATATGTCGTTTCCCCAAGGGCAGTGTAGTAGCCTTTGGAAAAACTACATTGATCAAAGGCCAGCAAGACTTTGAGCCCTAGTACAGCGGTTCCCAAACTGTGTGTCGGGACCCACCAGTGGACTGAGAGGCAATATCAGGTGGGTCACAATGCATCTAGACTAGAGCAGACATATTGAAAGTATGGGAACATGGGATGTTGGAAAGAGGGAGGGCTGTGTGGTTGTTTTGCTTGTGTCAAGGTTGAAAATAGGCTTTTTTCTTTCTGATTCCTTTTGCTGCTGGCAAATGGCTGAGAAATAACCCCACTTCTTGCTGCATTCTCAGGAAAGCAACAAGCTCTGGTGTCACCATGACAGCACTTCCGGCCATGACATCGCTTCCGGTGGGTCCCAGACAGATTGTCATTCTAAAATGTGGGTCCTGGTGCTAAAAAGTTTGAGAACCACTGTCATAGTACATTCTGGATGCCATAGCTGAGAGAGGGAGAAACTCTCCTTTTCCCTTTTCCCTGCAGCTGGCGCATTGCTCTGCGCATCTCATCTTTCGTTCACGTGCATGTCAATACATGCATGTGAACAGGAAGGCACCCTACAGTGTGTGTTAAGGCCATTGAACTCCCTGCAGCACAGCTGCTGGGGTCTATTTTGTGGATAGAGTGTTGTAGGTCAATGCTGTTTTTCACATTGATAACCCAAAGCAAAATATCTTCTTGGAAATCAGTGGCAGACAGGCAGCTGCAGAGTAGGTGCATTCAGCATGCAGAAGGTGTAGTAGAGCCGTCTACCTCCGGCCTCAATTCTTTGTGCAAAAATGGAAGTGTTACAACAGCATCCCTATCTTTGGCTGTGAAAGGGAGGGGGAAGTCCCTTTCTCCCTGCCAAGCCAACCTCACAGGGGTGTCGTGAGGACAAAAATAAGACAAACCATGTTGTCTGTGACCCAGGAGGAAGGGTGGGGGAGATGCGCTGCGATGTGAAAATGGGATACAGAAAAGAAAATTAAGTGCTGAATGAATCCTCCGACTCCATAAGGAGTCAGCCTCAATTGTATGTTTTAATCTATAATAATGAGGCACCCGGGTCCGTGTCACATGCCACGCGAGGCAGCGCTGCGATTTCGCGGAAATCCATTTTCTCCTTTCATGACTGGATAATCATTTTTATCGTTTGGGGGTCCTGGGGCATCTTCCATGTTCATGAGCCGCATGCTTCTTACACTTGCGAGAGAGAAAATTAGACGCTGCTCTCTTGACGAGAATACTAAAACAAAGGCCCCTGTACATCGCGTACGTGGTACTTTTGCTCCAGCCTCAGGAAAGCTCAACTCTTAGCATCCTCCTCCATTTCAGCCCAGCCCAAGGAACTATATTCTAGCTGGATTCCTTCCTCAGAATTCCTCAGCCAGCTGTCAAACTGAGTCTGAACTCAGACCCAAAAGGCAGTTTAGAGAGGTGAACTAGAATTGAAAACAAACCAGACTTCTCAATTGTCTTGAACCTGCATCAGAATTCGAACCCAACCCCTCGACTCAAAATATGGTAACTGGTTTCAGAACAAGTGGCCATTAATCCGGCATTCCGCTTACAAGAGTAGAATTCATGCTTTGTTTTCTGGTTGTTTTTTCAGATCTGATTGTAGAGATTCTGTTTATTAGCAAAGAAGTGGATAAAAAAATTTCAAACAATTTAAGAAGTAATAATTTTTGTTCAAGTTAAATTGTTATAGTCACTGTACATTGCAAAACAGAAGAATTTCATATTATTTTCCACCACATGGTCTAAACCAGTTTAAAGTGACACAGGGTGCAATCCTAACCTGGAGTTAGGCTGGCATAGTTAGGCCAGTAAAGTTTGGCCGGGACAAGGGCCACCCTAAAGTATGTTTGGGCCACACTCAGAGTCAGAGAGGTCAGCACCCAGATGTGCACCATCCTCCCTGACTCTGAAAGTGGTCCAAATGCTGAGAGTGGTCCAAGAGGGTTTTACGGTGGCCCTTGAGCCAGCCAAACTTTGCTGGCCTAAGTGTACCGGCTTAACTCCAGGTTAAGATTGCGCCCTCAATCAGTTACTGAACAGCTTTTAAAATTGATGGTGTACCGTCTTTACCGATCACCTCAGAAGTAAGCCACATTGAGGACAGGTAAGTCGCAGCGTTTCTCAAACTGTGGGTTAGGACCATCTTGAGCCAATTTCATGTGGGTCCCCAGTCATTTCAATGTGCATTTTATTTTTAATACATTAGACTTGATGACTGCAAGTGACTGTGTTCGGGGAAAAGTTACAGGTCTGTAGTTTTAACAGGCTGTATGCTTTTAACAATAATAGTCAATAGGACTTACTCCCAGGTAAGTGTAGCTAGGACTGTAGCCTTTGGAATGTTTAGGGAATTAAAAAAAAAAAAAACAGATCAGCGACTGTTTGGGAGGAATCTTATTTATTTTAAATGCATTTTAAAACTTAAACTTATTGTATCCAACGAAGTTTGGGAGCAGGCCAGAGACTCCATGGGGCAAGGGCACGTTCATCCCCTTACCTTGGGGTAAGTGCCAGCCACCCAATAGGCCTGCTCAGATATGCATCTGTTGTTTAGCAGCCGCAAGTCTGAGCACGCTGTACAGTCCGAATCGGGGCTGTGCATCCCAGGAACAGGGGTTTGGATGTGGCCTAATGGCCACATCCAGGCTCCACCCCTTCCTCAGGCCACCCCACCTGCCAGAAAGCTCTCCCCTCGCCCTGTAGCCCCCCCCCCCCGGGCTTCTCTGATGCTGCTGAAAGCCACAAAAGGTGCCCAGAAAGCATAGGGTCGGGTGGGCGGGCCATCCAGCAGTTACACTCTGCTTGCCACACTCTTCTTGCGCTGTTTCGGCATGGCAGATTCTTGCTGGGGCTTCAGCCACAGAGCAAGGTACCGCCATGCGCCTGTCCCCATTGGTAGCTTGATTTCTGTATCTTGTGCTAGCTGGAATCTTTGAAGTCTTCAAGAGCAGCCCCCCAATTCAAGAGCAGCCCCCCAGAAGCTAGCAGAGCATGGGTAACTCTCGTGAGGTTGTTTCTGTCCAGGAGAAGTCATAGACGGCGCACCAACATTAGCTGGTGAAAAATGCATTCTAATGAGGGCGTTATATGATGAAGACGGGGGAGGATTAATGTCTGCTTGGCACTTGCAAGAAAAAGGAAACATTTTGTTTTATTTTCATGTTACAGTCCTTTTTTATTTTCGTATTACTTTCATCCCCCTCACCCCAAGTTCTTTGGTTTGGTTTGGTTCAGTTCGGTTCTCATTTCAATTCATTGTCGCTCTGGATTTGTGTGTGCATGTGCGCATGTGCACATGGATGTGCTCTTTCAAATAAAACGGAGTGTAATATTATAATGGTAGCTCCTGGCAGGAGATGATCCTACCTGGCTCCCTGAAAATGGATGGGGGTTCTGAAAATGTCCAATTTGTTCCTGGGCATGAACAAAACCGAGTCTGAATGAGGTTCCCATTCCATGTGCATCCAGTTCCATTCATTCCAGAAGGAAAGGCCTGTGTTGCTTCAGCTTTGGAAATATAACAAACTCAGCCTGCATGGCATTATTCTATCTGCCGATCAATCAGGAAATAGGAATTTTGCAGCTGCGGGAAATAAAGCCCCTTGCCCGCCCCCTTCCAGTATTGATTGGTGAAGATGACTTTTAGGATTCGGGTAATGGAAATATGCATCAAGTGATGAAATCAAATGGAACAGCTAATACCGAGATCACTGATACGAGGAGGCATAGACCCTCATTTGCAGGAGGAGAAATCCTGTTATGATATTTTACATTTGCCCCAAATCCCATTTCAGTTTCTCTCGCATCTCTATTTCTCTGCTTCCCCTCTTTTGTGGCCGGCCCCCCCCCCCCCCCCCCCCCCCCGCCTCACTCCAGTTGCCTTTTTGCAAAGTCTCAATGTCAATTTCTGTTTATTAACTGGCAACTTCAAATTTCTTCACCTCTACAAAGACAGATTCAATGCCTCTTGATTTTCAATAGGCTTGAAAGAAAGAGCACGAAGAGGAAATGGGGCTATGAAGTGCTGCTGTGTATCTAGGGCCTTATCCTGCACACAGTCAGTCCTCCGGGGATGTAGTGAATCCTTAAAATGAAAACTGTAGTTGATTGATTGATTCGTGATGAGGTTCACATTGAGTGAGGAGTGGAAGGCTTGGGGTGCCCCTGTGTGCGGAACCTGTAGCCTCCCTCCAGCTTGCCATACCTGGAGCAATATCAATCCATTTCCAGCTTGCTAAAAGCAGGTGGGAAGTTGATGATTAACTTCCCTCACCTTGCCTGTTTCTTGCTTGGTCCTTTAAAGGGACTTAAACTTTAATGGGACTGCGCAAGGAAGGAGAAAGAGGAGGGGATCGGGAAGCAGCCGCATCTCATTCCTTCTTTGTGACCCCTTGAAACAGAAAGGGTAAGATAGGCTGGGAGTTCTTGGCATGATCTGCAGTTTTCGTTTTGCTGAAAAAGGTAAAGGCAGTGGCGTACCGAGGTCATTTGGCATAAATTTTTCACACAATCCCATGACAAAAATTTTTCAGTAATAATCATGACATGACATGAATAATAATAATGGCCAGAGAAGGTATGCGGATAGGGAACATATTTGTTGATTGAACTCTCTCTCTCTCTCTCTCTCTCTCTCTCTCTCTCTCTCTCTCTCTCTCTCTCTCTC
>JAJKFI010000116.1:1329570-1372626 GCA_029204185.1 Lerista edwardsae
GAAAGAAAGAAAGAAAGAAAGAAAGAAAGAAAGAAAGAAAGAAAGAAAGAAAGAAAGAAAGAAAGAAAATCTAGAGAGCCCAACAGCATCAGATGTTGAAAGCCCCCAATGTTGAAAGCCCACATTAACATTGGCAATGCGGATACATCTGTAATTAGTTCATTGAGAGCTTTAAACGCTGCTTGAAGGATACAAAGGTTTTTGTCGGATCAATAAGAGTTGCTGTTACCTTCTGCAAAGTGGCTCTGGTGTGTTGGGTTTTCTTTTGTTTTTTGCTTTTTCAAGAGAGCTCTTAACAGCCATCACAAAAGATGCTCAGGCGTGGCCCAGGGATGCACCGATGCTCAATTGCTCTCACTGTAAAGCTGTCTGCTTTGATTCTCAATTTTAGTGACAAAATGACCGCCATGCTTTCCCCTCCTCGAAAGGAATGTGCTGGGAAGGCCTGGATGGTGGGGATTGAATGCGCTTTTCTCCCCATGCTCAGGCATGCATACCTGTGACCAACCCTGATGGAAGCATGTGGCTGACATACCTGTGACCCAGTTGCCTATCTGGCCCACATGTGCGGGGGCCAGTACCACAGACTCCGCATCCCCCAAGACTGCCACCCCCTACTCACCCGGACCCTCTAGAGCAGTGATGGCGAAGCTATGACACACGTGTCAAAGGTGACACACTACAACATTTGGAGGTGACTCTCCAGTATTCACCAGTACGTGACAAAAACTATGTCACTCAGTTTTCATTTTTGTAATTATTTTGTGTTTCTTTATGTAATACATAGCACCACACGATTGGACTGTATTTTTTGTTTAAATAAATGAATATAAATAATTGTTTCTCCTTTGTTGGGGGGGGGGGGGGTTGGACACACTAGCAGAGCCAAATTAAGCATTTTCCTAAGTTTTGACACACCAAGCCCAGAAGGTTCGACATCACTGCCCTAGAGCTTTGCGCGATGTTCCCAAGCCCGCCTGCATTCTGCAGCCTTCGAAAGGCCTTTAAACATTATTTCTGGTTTTTGTCGGAGAACTGGAAGTAACAGCCCTCTGGAGTCTTCAGAAGACTTCCAGAGGGTCACTGCGCTCAGCCTGCCTGGCCCTCAGGAAGGCTCTGGAGGAAGGGCAGTGGTGGTGGTGATGATGGGGGTGCTTGAAATGCCCCTGTTGTCACTCTGGCACCCAGGACCATGTGGTCCCCTGGACCCCCCCCCACTAGGGACACCTCTGCTGTGACCAGCCATGACGTCAGGGATCTCAGAACCCTGGCAGGGCCCACAACTGACTGCCCCATACCCCCTGTCCTTCTGGGCAGGATTCATCCATCGATGGCTGTGAGACATAATACAGGCATGCCCAGGTATCCACTGATTTGGTATCCACGGTTTCAGTTATCCACGGATACCACCACTGATACTGGGACGCCTATTAAAAGACAGGGGAACATTAAACAAATCTCTTTTCTTTTACCTTGTTGCAACAAAACTACTGGTGTTCTCCTATCTTTAAAAAGGCAACCCCAGTATCCACGGGGGTGGGTGAGTTCCGGAACGGAACCCCAGTGGATACCGGGGCATCCCTGTAGCAGGTCTTGTGCAACCTGCAGCTTATATTTTCCTAAGGTTCTCAGTGCTGCCTTTGCCATGGAAGACCACAGTCACAAAGAGAATTTCCATATTCAGAGGGTATCTAGTTCTGGGAGGGGGGCAAGCAAGAAGGGGGGAGGCTGTAGCTTTCATGCCCTGCTGCTGAGTGTCTAGAGGGCATTTGGCTGGCCACCGTTGGAAACAGGGGGACCTTTGGTCTATTCCAGCAGGGCTTCAATGCTGTCATGTGGCTTCACAGAAGTAATCATTAGTGCGCGGAGACAAAAAAGTGCGCACAGCCACAAGTATGCAGCTGCTACACACAAAGCGCCACATTCTTCTGCCATAACGAAACAGAAGGAAGGTATGTGACTCTTCCTTCCAAACCTGGTAGGGAAAACCTCTTGACGTTAATAGCATAGTCTGGGTCCCCGAATCCTCAATTTACTGTCGCTTTTTGATCTATAAACCTGCAGGAAATAGTCTTCCGTATCCATTTCCCCTCCTCTCTCCCCCACCATGTGAGGCCATCAAATTTATCGACTCCTGTTGTTGCTCTTGTAATCCACCAACATGCCTGTCTCCATTTCAGGAACGGGAGCTGGAAGACTTGGGTTCAAATTTCCACCCTCCTGTGAAACTCACTGGATGACTTTGGGCCTATCACTGTCTCTCAGCGTACTTGACCTCGCTGAGTGGTTGTGAGGATAAAATTGAGGAGAGGGGCTCCTTGGAGACACAGGGCGGAAATAATAACTCCTTCTCAATACCCTGAACTTTGCTTTACTATTTCCTGGCTGAGAATTGCTATACTGATCTGTATTGCAAGGGGCAGCTCCCGTAGCAAGAATGTTAGCCATGATGGCCAAATGGAACTTCCATATAGAGAAGCAGTCTATCTCTGATTAACAAATGCTAATGGCAGATTAAGAAGGGGAGGGGCATCACTTTCAGGGCACGCTCATAGGCTTTCCAGAGGCATCTGGTTGGGCACAATAATGCCAGACGAGACTGCCCTGGATCATTGCTCTGATCCAGCATGGGAAAATCTTATGTAATGGTTTCAGACTTGACCTGCTGAATCTCTGCAGTAGCTGTGTGGTAGTGGGCTATTTTTCCAAGTTCTTACTGTTGTACACCCTCATGTCTTTTTGTGAGAGCGCAATCCTAACCTGTTAGGCACAGTTAGGCCAGCAAAGTTTGGCCAGCACAAAGTGTATTTGGACCACTCCCGGAGTCAGGGAGGATGGCCCAAGGCTGTGTCCTGGCCTCTCTGACACAGAAAGTGGTCCAAACGCACTTTACAGTGTTCCTTGTGCCTACCAAACTGTGCTGGCCTAACTCCAAGTTAGGATTGCGCCTTGAGACAAATCAGTGCTTTCCCCCTGCTCAGGAGATCTAGATGCCCTTGCTCGAGACCCCACAATTGCACAGCCCCTCTCATTCTCTCCAGTTACGCAATAGTTTGCCTTAGTTTGCACCCACTTCCTTGTTTAATGCAACTGCAAAAGTGGTTTAAAAAAAAATAGAAACATTTTTTTTTAATTTGGAACATGTCTCTGTCACTGTCATTTTCACATTGGGCATTAAAAAAGCCCTGTGGCTATTCGTTGCATCCCTGAGACAAAGGTGCAATAGTCTGCTCGAAGTTCCTCTCTGCTTTGCGAGCAAATTAACGCTTGGGTCCACATGTCATTCCCACCATCACAAGCGTGATAATAAACTGTCCTTCTCGGTCATGGACAGCATCTCATCCACTCCCTGCTGTCTTCCTTGCCCTCTATTTCTGCTATGAACATATGCTAATTCATGGCCTTTTGCTTCTCCCTCTCTCCCATCCTTTCCCGTTTGTTTTTTAACTTCCCAGCCAGCAAAAGACCATTGTGCCCCGCTACACGCCGCTACACGACTGATTGAATATCAAACATCTATTTATCTCACTACAGAGGGAAAGATTCATTGATGCCGTGAGCTGTTTGGGGGTGGGCAAAGAGAAAGAGATCTTCCCCCACCCACCCCACTGATCTCATCAGGACTTGATTGGGGAGAAAGAAAAACCTCTTAAGCAAAATGCGAGCTTTGTCTATGGAACCTTAAGTGCTTAAAAGCGTCCAGAGTGTATCAACAATTCTTCTGAAATTCTCCTCCAAATTTTCTCTCTGGTTTTTGGAGATCTGAATTGTCTGGTTTTGCTTCCAAAATAGAAACCTTCCATTGTTTCATTTGTAATTTCTGAATTTTGGACAGAGCATCTTATCACAGTTTTCAGTCATGTCTCTTCCATTCTACATTACTGGAATGCACACATACATTGGTAACACGCTATAAAAAAGCCATCTTGATGTGAGCGAGTATACCAGTGTAGAGCCCTTCTGTTCCTTCAATTAATTTGTGTCTTGTTCTCTTAACGTGTGCACTGATAAAATGGTGCAAAAAAGCCATCTTTATGACTGTTTCCCCATGGTCCTTTACCATGCACTGGCTCAGGGATACATGCATCAATAAAAACACAGCACAAAAGGAATATTGATGCAAGAAAACATACAAATGACATTAAGATTGATTTTTTTTTTGAAGGATTTTATCAATGCATGTGTCCACATTGATAACGGAAAAGGGAGGGGAGATGTAAATGAACTGAAAGCTGAAGCCAACAGCATGTGCTACAATTCTGGAATTAATTTTAACAATTCTCCTAACATGAACATTGATAAAGCACTACAAAAAAAATAGTCTATGTCATCATACATGTGCTTGCTTCAAAATCCTGATTGTCTGGTGTTTTCCCGATGTTCAGGAGCACATCATGTGCACAGTAATAAAACACTGTACAAAAAGGATCATCTTGCAAGCATACATACAACCTCACCAAGATTGCTCTTTTGTAGTGTTTTGTCAATGTTATTGTGCACCCTATTAACGCAGGGGAGGGGGGAAATGCAAATGACTTGAATGCTGTAGAAAACTACAAGCATTCCTTTCCTAATTGTGTTAGAAATCCTCCATAGTTTCTATTTCTTGAAAATTTCCAAATTTTGTATGGGGCATGCACGGTATGTCTGAGCTCTCCATTCTCTCAATTTCTTCTTGTCTTTTTCTTTCTATGGGAACAATATGCACATGGACATTAATAAAACACTCCCATAAATGACAGAGGAAGCATTACATTCGAACCACTTAAGTGTGAGCTAACTGGGCATTGTAAACCAGCAGGGCTGACCCAAGACCTCCTGACGCCTGAGGCAGCATGCGGAGTCCTGCCCCCTCCAATGCCCAATGAAGTGGCTGCCCGTTTTCCCCCTACTCCCCAAATCTTAGCACTCCCTTCCCCTCCACACTTCCTCTTCCTCTTTGCCTCCCTCTTCCTTTTCCAATTCAGGGAGTGGGAGGAAGAGCAGTGGATGTGATTAGAAAGACAGAAGTGCCCCCCCCCAACCTGCTGCCTGAGGCAACTGCTTCAATTAGCCTCATGTGTGTGCCGGCCCTGTCAGCCGGTAGTACACGACTTCCTCCCTCGATTCAGCAACAGTTGCTTTCCTTCCTCTCTTCCCCCACCCCCTCCCCAATATGTATTTTGCAATTTTCTTCCCTATTGATTTTCAATCATAGATAGAGGAAACAAGACAACCCGGGATAAACGTCTAACAGCTGGTCAGCGGAAAAATAATCGCAGCAATTAGCAGCGGGCCTCAGACAGGGCAGTTAATGAGACGGGAGTCTTGCATCAGGACGAGTCAATTACCTCCCACCACTGCCACCATCATTCCCTCCTCCGCCGCCCTGTGTTCCCTTGTGGTCCTAGAACAATTAGATTACCTAGTTACATACTTCTTATTGTACGTTTAGGGGGAAAAAATTAGCGACTTGCAGCCACAGATCTGGCTGCTGAGTGTTTCGATCAATACAGGAATCTCAGCCCTGCTTCTTGGGCCTTGATGCCTTTTCTGCTCTCTCCTTCTGTTAATTTCACAGTCCCCGACTATCGGAGGTTCCCTCACCTGTCCGCACTCGGAGGGCTTCCCAAAGTCTTGTCAATGCAAATTTTTCTCCAGATTTTGGAGTACCAAATGTATCTCTTGATACCGTGTTTTCAACCCTGGCCTCAGACCAGAACCAGGCCAGCTCAGGTGTGGGCAGGTGAGGAACAGAGGCAGTGGCATAGCAAGCAGGGGGCAGGAGGATCAGTACGCTCTGGGTGTGGCATGAAGAGGGTGTGGCATGGATGCACTGCAGCCACAGCATGCACTTTGAGACTAAAGAAGAGACGAGTCATCCGAATGGGCAGCTGAGGATGAGCAAGGGTGACACTCAGGGAGGGGTGTCACCCTTGTTTGGCCTTGGCCGTTTTTGACTGCTCCATGCTGCTTCCTGATCTTGTGACCTATGCTGGGAGAGACGGACAAAAGCGGGAGCCAAAGGCAAAAGAAACAGTTTGAGCCAGGCTGGTTGTTAGGTAGCGGGCAAGAAGAAATAAGGCAATTTTTCTACCAGAGATTAGCATGTTCCAGAACTTACCTCAGGTAGACTCAAAGGGCTTACACAAGACCTTAAGAACATAAGACACCTAGGCCAGACGCCATCACCACCTCCTGTGGCAAGGAGTTTCACAAATTAATTACCCGCTGGGTAAAAAAAAGTATTTTTTTGTGAGGTGTGCACAAAATACCACTCCCAGTGCTGACGGTGTGGTAGCTGTTGCCTCCGCCGCTATTCCTTCTTGTGTTTCCTTCTTACAAGGAAGGGGGAAGGAGCAGAGGTCATGTGGAGAAGAAGGCTGCCTCTGACTCTCTAGTCCACCTCTCCGTTATGCTCCACACTTCCTTTTCCAATCTGTTTCCCTTTCCCTTTTCAAATCTAGGGAGAGGGAGGAGCAGAGCAGGTGAGTGAGTGAGCAGAGGTGGAGCTCCCTGTCGATTCATGATAGGGGAGTCCTGTTTACTCCATTTCTCAACAATAATTCTGTCCTTTACGCAACCCAGTCTGTGGGCTGATGAAGCAGCCCCCTAGCAAAGCAAAGGATAAAAGTTCAAGGGAGAAATGTGACAAGATCTATGCCCTGCAAGAAACCCCTTAACAAGTCCCCTTGCAAGGCTGGCTTTTCGCACCACATCCAGTTTTCTAGGGAGCTCTTCAAAGAAGTCCCCTAGCCAAGTCATCAAGAAATTTATCTGGTGCTTAGCGTGGGGAGCTTATTTGAATTGCTGTCCTCTGGATAACAGGTGGGGACAAAAGCCTTTGGGGACCCTCTTACCCCAAGAGAAGGATTGGCTTCCTCCACCACCCCAGATTTCCAGGAGACAACCATTAAGGACCTAGGAGAGAGGGAAAGGCCAAACCCTGTTGGGGCAAGAGGATCTCCAAGGATTGGCTTTTGCCCCTTCCCCTCAGTTGTTCAGAGTACAACCAGTAGTGTCATTCGGCAACGAGCTGCCGGAACGCTAGGCGGGACTTACCACTTGATTGACAGGCTGTCCGTGATGTGTCATCGCCTGCCCATCCGCTGCGCGGGCTCCCTCCGGTTTGCGCGCCCCTCCGCTGCTTGCCCAGGCACCCGGCGCGCCCCCCCAGGCAAGCGGGCACCCCCTCCGAAGCCAGGGGTGCCCGCATGGCAGGCGGGCAGGCGGCGACACATCACAGACGGGCAGCCAATCAGGCGGTAAGTCCCGCCTAGCATTCCGGCAGCTTGTTGCCAGATGACACCGCTGAGTACAACCCTTCAATTAAGCCCCCAGCTAAGTTGGAGAGCTGCTACCAATCAGTCTAGAGCAGTGGTTCTCAAACCTTTTAGCACCGGGACCCACTTTTTAGAATGACAATCTGTCTGGGACCCAGCAGGAGTAATGTCAGAAGTGCCATCATTGTGTCACCAGAGCCTCCTTCCTGAGAATGTAGCAATAAGTTGGGGTATTTCTCAGCCATTTTCCAATAGCAAAGTGAATCAGAAAAGAAAATAGCCTATTTACAACACTGACACAAGCAAAACAAGCACACAGCCCTCCCTCTTTCCAGCATCGCTTCTTCCCATATTTTCAATATGGCTGCTGTAGGTGCTTTGTGACCCACCTGAAATTGGCTTGTGACCCACTGGTGGATCCCAGCCCACAGTTTAGAAACCACTGGTGTAGACTGTAGTAGATGGAGCGATGGTCTGACACCACACCAGTCAGTGTCCAATGATCAAAACAGGGACGCGACAGGCTTTCCCGTTTTCATCTGTGGAACGCTGGAGAGAACACACCCTGGGCATTGGGCTGGGGGACCCTGGAAGGTGCATCAGATAAATTGCACCCCCTCCTCGCCTGTCTGTGTCCACCTTTCATAAATACTTCTGTAGATCGCCGGCAAATGAGAGCAGAAGCTGAATGGGAGAGAACTGAAGAAGTTCCCCCTGTGATTGATGAGGCTGTTCGGCATTTTCAATTTTGCTTTATTAAAGACAGGTGGGAAACCTCCAGGCGTAGGTTTTGCTTCACTAGGAAGGCCACGAACCGGCAGCTCTGAAGGGAGAAACTGTTTCCCCATCCCTCACTGGGAAAGAAAACACACACACGCACACACACACACACACACACGTGCAAAAATGGAAAACATTCACTGTCTTGGCGACTGTAAAAATAACACAGATGCGGACTATCCTCAGATGGGGGGTGAAAATGACAAATGGGGACTGGAGGAGACTGGCTGTCTGCAATGCTGGGACTCTGAGGAGACCAGTCCTGGGGCAATGGCTTTTGGAGGGTGCTTGTATACAGAGCCACTGAGAGGAATTTTATCAGTGTGTACAAAGTGTCTCGGGGATCCCTTCCCCTTCCCCTTCCCCTTCCCCTTCCAATGTGAATTTGGCTCAACAGGCTCCCTTTTTTTTAACTCCCAGGCCCCCTTTGTGAGCCCCTACATCCCCCTCTCAGAGGCCCTGATTATACCAGTACTGTTCGTTCGAGCCAAAACAGGAATTCTGTGGAAATGTTTGTGACAATGGAAGACACTGTTTCAAAACTGCTTACGTACTGAAAACAAAGACGTGTCAGCAGGCCTTAATTTAAGCCCTGTTTAGTTTTTCTGGGACTCATCCAGATAGAAAGGGGCCTAAGGGCAATGTGACCAATTTAGCCTGAGGCTGCAGCCGGCACCTTGCTCTGTAGCTGACACTCTGGTATGGAATCTTCCATGCCGAAGGGTCGTGAGGAGACAGGGGTGGGCTGATCACTGCTGCTGGGCGGCCTTCCCTCCCACCCACCTCTGGGCCTGATTGGCTTGAAATCAGCCCCCTGGGGGCAGCTGGAAGTGACACCGCTGCCAGGTGCCTCGCTGCAGCCGCTGAGCTCCTAAGGCCAGGCCTGCCTGGAGGATAAGCCCATGAAGACCGACAATTGCAAAATTGAACCTCCATGGTCAGAAGCAGTCTACCCCTGTCAGGGACATGCTTGCAGGTTGCTCCTGATGTTGGTCCCACGCTGAATCCAACTCAGCTGGGCAACGTTCATGTCCTTACTTCTGGGTCATTCTTCGTTTTTGATGAACTTCAGTCGCCAATTCTTCACTGCTCCGACCTGGCAGACATTTCCGCCCTTCAAGAATGAGCTGCTTTGTTTTATTTATTTATTTATTTGGGGAAGCTACTCATGTTCTTCCCAATCCGGATCATCCCTTTCACGAGATAATAGCTCTTTTCATGTTTTGGCGTCGGCCACGCTAACGCCTGCGTTCTGCCACTCCATCATCCACTGACTCCCGTGACAGGCTAAGCGCTCCTTTCCGCTGTGCAAAGAGTTTAATCCCGGCTTTCTTTGCCTGCTAATCCCAAAATTTTAATCATCATAAACGGGGAGGGGGCAAGAAAGAAAGAATTACCTGAACAGGAGTTAAAACTTTGGCGGGGGGGGGGGGGAAACGACTGCTCCAATTTGCCAGGTGTTGGCTTCAGGGAGGTGAAGAAGTGTCTGCGAAATGAGCTTTTCATGCCGTCTTAATAGTGCTGTTAATGAATTAAAACCGAGGCATATTTGGCCGTCTTAGATGCTGTGTTTCAATGGAGGTTCAGACTGACGCAGAGGCGGAGGAAGGGTGTAGCTCGGGGTGGCGCGAGCCATGGGTGCCGGCAGCAGTGGGGCGCCATTGCGCGGAGTCCGTGGACGAACCTGTGCACTGTCTGGCCCACCCGCCCTCCCTGGCATCTGTTCTGCTCCAAAATGGAGCTATTCCGGGCGCAGGGAGGCATGGCTGGGCGATGCACGGGGTGGGGCGACGTGCTGGGGGCGCGGTTTTGTCACCCTGCCATGGGCGCACTTGGGGCTCCGTTCGTCCCTGGACTGACGTCATTGTCACTGTTGCTTACTTTTCCTGCTGCTTGTCTTCTAGGACAGTTTCAGAGTTCAATCCTAACCTGGAGTTAGGCAAGCACAGTTAGGCCAGCAAAGTTTGGCCAGCACAAGGGACACCCTAAAGTATGTTTGGACCACTCTCGGAGTCAGAGAGGTCAGCACACAGACATGCACCATCTCCCTTGACTCCAAGAGAGGTCTAAACATGTTTTATGGTGGACCTTGTGCCAGCCAAACTTTGCTGGCCTAACTGTGCTTGCCTAACTCCAGATTAGGATTGAACTCTGAAACTGTCCTAGAAGACAAGCAGCAGGAAAAGTAAGCCCAATGTAAGTAAGTAAGCTCACATTTTAATGCCCAATGTGAATGCCGACCTAACTCCAGGTTAGGATTGCACCCTCAGTCCCCTTCCTTACACTGCAGCCTCCAGCATGCCACCGGAAGCTGCTGTATACAGAATCAGACCCTGTACCCATCTGGCTCAGTTGGGTCTTCACAAACTGGCATTAGCTCTTCAAGTTTTTCATACTGAGGGCACACTCCTAACCTTGAGTTAGGCCGGCACACTTAGGCCAGCAAAGTTTGGCAGACACAAGGGACACTGTAAAGTATGTTTTGACCACTCTCAGGGTGGCCAGCACACAGATATGCACCATCCTCCCTGACTCTGAGAATGTCCAAACACGCTTTACCTGTTTGGCTCTTGTGCTGACCAAACTTAGCTGGCCTAACTGTGCCGGCCTAACTCCAGGTTAGGATTGCGCCTTGTCTTCCCACCTCTTACCTGGAGATGTTGCCAGGAATTTGAACTTGGGACCTTCTGCATACAAAGCAGGTACTCTACCCCTGAGCTCCCAATGACACCAGTAAAAGCAGGAACCCAGGGACACCTCCCCATCATTGCTTTTCTCCTACCCAGGAACATGGCTCCATCATTATTATACACAGCTGCGGATGCTACTCAGGGTCTCATTGACTCCTTGACAGCCAGTCCTCTATTGATCTGCAAGCCGGGAGACTATTCATTCTTGGGTTAATGATATCCTTTTTGGCCTGTAAGCTGCCACCAACAGCTCCAAATAGTCCTCAGTGGCTGCGGTATTTAAAATAGAGCGCAATCCTAACCTGGAGTTAGGCCAGTACAGTTAGGCCAGCAAAGTTTGGCTGGCATAAGGGCCACTGTAAAGCGCATTTGGACCACTCTCAGGGAGGCCAGCAAACAGACGTGCACCATCTTCCCTGACTCCGAGAGTGGTCCAAACATGCTTTACAGTGGCCCTTGTGCCAGCTGAACTTTGCTGGCCTAACTGTGCCGGCCTAACTCCAGGTTAGGATTGCGCTCATAGAAGGCTGAGTGCCGCCTTCTTCATGGGGCCAGTCAGCCCAATTCCATGCCAGCCTCTGGAGGCAGGATGAGCACACGCAATGTTGCACATATGCTGTAAGGCCTGTTGTGTTCGTTGCAGGGGCTTGTCATGCAGGCAGGAAGGCCTCCATTGGCCTATCGCCATCAAAAGCCATCACAGAACAAGTGGGCATTCTATAGAATGCCGGGGGAGGGTGGAATGGGGCAGGGAGGGGTGTTTCTGGGTGGAGGAGGGGGAGGGCAGATCAGGCCTAGGAGGGGAGACAGCAGAGGAGGCTCCACCGTATCCTGTCCCCCAACCCTGAAAGCCCAACATGGGGTGGCCTGGATTTGTGCCAGCTATAGAGCTGGTGCAGATCCAAGTATAGAGGCTGCAAGGGCTTTACCCGGGGTAAGGGAATGAAGTTCCCCTTACCTCAAGGAGACCTTCCGTATCCACAATTCACAAGCTGGATGTGGCGGAAGCAGCACCTGCCCCGCGAACTGAAGCTTGGGAATTTGGTTAGGACTGGGCTGTTAATGTTCATACGTATGCATTGACATGCATGTAGACCGAAAAAACAAGATGAAGCTGCTCTCACTCACTTCAAGTCACCTTAGGAAGAGCAGGGGGCTGAATTCTGAAGAATGGCAGCAATTGCAACTCACTCTAGCAAGGATTTATCAGGACACCCCAAAAGACAAAAATAATAGTAACCCTGACCCCAGAGACTGCTCTGTAATTCCCATGGGATTCCAATGGGGTTTGCCGCTGGATCTTTGGGTCTTTGCTTCTTTCCTTGGATGTTTGTGGGACTTGTACATGAAGGTGAGCTGCTGCCAAACAGGGTCTGACCATCTGACTCAGTATTCTTGGCTGTGATTGGCAGCAGCTTTCCATGATGTCAGACAAGGTTTCTTCCCAGGCCTATGTAATGATGTTGTGGGACAAACATGGGACCTTCTGCATACCAAGCAGTCTTGTGTCACTGAACTATGGCCCCTCTCAGTGCAATCACCTGTTTCTTGGAACTAAGTTCCAATGTGTTTCATGGGGCTGACTTATTAGTAAGTGTACTTAGTATTGCCTTCCCACGCACCTTTCTTTCCTGGCCTAAATCACTGACTAACAAAAGGCTGAGAGCTTTCAGCAGCAACAGTAATCTGTTCTAGGTTGAGCGGATTTCTTATAATTTAGTCAACCCTTAAGTGGATGAATCCAACTAACACTAGAAAATAAATAAATAGGAACAGGAATTGGAATGTGTCTCCCCCCAAAAAAGAAATGTACAAAGATTTCCTGTGGAGAGTCGTTTCATTATGATCCCCTTCTGCAGCATCTCTTACACTGTGGCCGCAGTTCTGACTTACCATGAGAATTGGCTCCATCCCTGCAAGACAGACACTTTGTGTTTTCACGGATGATTCTGCCCTACACTTGGCATGCAAGCGGCCCTCATTAAGGAAAAAAAATTAATCCTTGTGTCCAAACTTCAGAGACCCAGATCAGCCGTATTATGCCACGCTAATGAACGGCACATTCTTTCTGTTCTGCTAATTAGGCTGAAATCTCAGCATTCAAATGCTGGAAATTAACACAGGTCATGCGCGCACACCCAAACATTTTTTTTAAACACTTGGGGGGAAAAAAAGAGTAAATTGAGAACTCAGCTTCTTTGCTTTTCCTCTCCTATTTTTTTTTTCTGAGGAAAAATAAGAATTCCACGGGGAGAGAATTGGCTGACAAAAGAGCTGCTTGCTACAATCCGGAACTTCAACTCTGCCAAATTCTAACACAATCCATTTCCCTTAACCACTTGAGTTTAATTTTTATCTTATTTTTTTAATTTTTTTTTCTCCATTGTGGGATTGTGACGGAGCGGGAGGCTCGGGGGTGCTTCAGGAGGATGATTACAATCCCATTTTCAAACTCTATTTGATCCAGAGAAAGGAAAGACAGTTGTGTAAGCCGTTTTCAAGAACTGGGCAATCTTTCACTAGAAACAACAAAGCACCTGGTGGCATTTTAAATAGGAACACATTTATTTCAGCATAAGCTTTCATGGATGAGAGTCCCTCAGAGGCATGAAGTGCTAGCCTCAAGAAGCAGGTACAAAGGTATGTCTAGAATGTATGTACTGCAGGGGCATAGCTAATGAAAGTGTAACCCAGTGAAGAGGGCAAAATGTTGCCCTGGAAGTGACATCACAATAGGAAGTGACATCACAGTTGTATTTTAGTTTTCTCAGGATAGTTTTTTTTTTTTTTTGCAATAACTATGATAAAATAAAGATACTACACTCTGGTGTGTTTCATTACATTTTTGCATTGTTACCTTTCCATTGGAAAGGTAACAATGCAAAAATGTAATGATATGTATGTATTATTCATACATATCAAGCTTTTCACAATTTTGGCCATTAATGTCAAGCTCAGCTTGTTGCCCCCCTCAAATTTCAGCCCCCTGCCCTTCACCTGTACTGCACATCATCGACATCTGCCTCCCCTCAAGCAGAGCCCCAGAGGCTTCACTGGAGGCTCCTGATGACCTAGGAATGAACTCTGGCCCCTGCCTGGTACAGTCCCCATTACAGCACAATTTCCAGTTGTCACTTTTGGAGGTTGCTGTTGCTGCTGCTGCTGCTGCTGCTGCTGGGACGGAATATTCCGGGAACTGCAACTCAGCATCCAATGCCATCAGGTGAGCCCCGTGCTAGGAGGCCTCACACCAGTGCAGTAAGCAGATTGCCTGCTGCTGCAGCCAGGATCTCTATGGGCTGTATTGTCAGTGTGGCAAGCAGAACAGCTTTACCTGGGGCCCTCCCACCTGCCCCTGCCTCTGAACGGCCGTAAATGGGCCTCCTGAAAGCTGTTGGTGGTGATGTCATCTTGTCACCACCAACTATTTCCAGGTCCCGCACTTTGCACATGGCACCATAAGCACTCTTCATGGTGAGTGGGGGGGGCCTTGCGGGAATGCCACACATTGGACCCCGTAGCTCCTAGAGCCAGCCCTGTCAGCACCTAACTCTCTTATGGGCAGTGCCAGCACATCTATGAGGCCAACTGAGAAGATTGCCTCAAGCAGTTAGGTGGGGAGGGGGGTACACACCACCATCCTCCCACCGGCCTCCGCTGCTCCTCCTCTCACTCCCTGAATTGGAAAAGGGGGTGGAGTGGTAGAGGAGCATTTATTGTTTTTCTCTCTCATTTATTTTCCAATGTGGATATCACAACATGTGATTTATCAAACAATGTCATTACTTCCAGCCCTGCTGGCACAATGATGGCACTTCCTGCTTAATGACATCACTTCCGGTCTCAGGATGTGTGCGTCTGTCCCAACAGGTTGTCATAGCTGAAAGGTGCGTCCTGGTGCTCAAAAGGTTGGAAGCACTGGTGTATAAGGTTGCAGTCTCAGGCAGTCTTAGTACAGCAGACACCGCAACATGCAGGGGTAAGCTGCCCCTCCTCCACGCCGTCAGAAGCATTCGGGGCAGCAATGGCACATGCAGGAGCGCAGATGAGTGGAACCAGATTGTGTAACTCAATTTTTATTAGTAACCAAAGGACGAAAACTCATTTCTCTGCAAATACCGATCATGCATCTGGCTTGCTGTAATGAATATTATTTAAAGCAACAAAAAAGACAGAAAGCAGAGAATCTGGGATTGAAGCTGACCGGAACGACCTGTTTTTTGCTACAACTTTTGAAAGTGGATGTTTTGCTTCCTTCGAAATTCCTCCTCTGTTTCCCTTGAGCACAACGTTTCAAATGCACCTTTCTGAAGGCATTTTACTTGGTCTCGGGACAAAGAAGAGGGAAGATGTGGAAGGTCACGGTGGGCAGTTCGAAGCAAAAAATGGGCTTGTAACCATGAGATGATGGGAGTCTTTGAAAGGCATCCTGTTTCTATTGTCTGTGACTTTTTTAAAGGACAGAAATTAAAACTTGAAAGAAAAGATGTCCCTCAGAATTTGTTCATTGCCAGCAAGGTATCCACCTCCTCTTCATGGTATTATGCCTGCTGGCAATGCATACAGAAACATCTTTCACATTTTTTAATCTCTCACATTTGTATTCCGCCCTTCCTCCAAAGAGCTCAGGGTGGTGTGCATAGTTCCTCCTCTCCTTTGGCCCTCACAACAACCCTGTGAGGTAGATGAGACTCAGGGTGCAATCCTAACCTGGAGTTAGGATAGCAAAGTTTGGCCAGCACAAAGGACACTGTAAAGTATGTTTGGACCACTCCAAGTCAGAGGCCAGTACACAGATGTGTGCCATCCTCCCTGACTCCGAGAGTGGTCCAAACATACTTTATGGTGCCCCTTGTGCCAGCCAAACTTTGCTGGCCTGTGCCGGCCTAACTCCAGGTTAGGATTGCGCCCTGAGAGATAATGACTGGCCCAAGGTCACCAAGCTGAAAGGGTGGCAACCTACTGGTAACCATTCCATGAGCTTCCGGTAGCTCACAAGCCCCATGTTGCTACCCCTGATGTAGCCCATCATGGCGGACTCCAACTGATCAGCTCTCCAGGGTCACAGGCAGGAAAACATTCCCATTAGCTACTTAGAATCATAGCATATTAGAGTTGGTAGGGATCTTAGAGGTCATCTAGTCCAACCCCCATTCCTGACCCTTTGATTGAAAGCAAGAGATTGGACTCAAGACTTTCTGCATGCAAAGTATGCTTTGCCAATGAGCCCCTTGAACTATCCCCTACATTTCATGTGGTCCACCCAGCCCAGGACAATCTCTTCTGATTTGCAATTCCTCCCAAGATTGCTCTCAGAGAGAGGCTCCTTTCTCAGCTAGGCTACCTGAGCCCAGATGCTTGCAACACATGTATGCCACCATTGAGCATCACTGGACTTTCCTGGCAGGCACTCGGCACCACGTACCACATACCAGCACCATAACAAACATGCGTGTTCCCTGCAATCATTTAATAAAAGCTATTAGGCAACAAGCTGCTCAGAGGCAACCAGAGCTGGCAGACCCATATGTGCTGCTGAACATGAGAGCCACTGTGATGCTAGAACCTAAGAGACATGGGTTCAAATCTTCATGCTGCATTTCTAGACTGAACCTTCTGAGTTCTTAGGCTGGCAAAATTTATTTGGTTGGAGGATTCATTTTCACAACCATCTCACCCAGGGACCTTCTTGTTCCAAGACCTTGAACCCCACCCCACCATAAATTGATTCACCCAATGTGAATTTGGCCTTCAAAAGGAGCACCCCCCCCCCCCAAAAAAAAAAAAACCAGCTGGAGACTGTGTGCATTATTTTTTTAAAATTTTTATTATAAAAAAATACAGAATCCAAATAAGATTGTGGTTTTGTGGGGGAGGACAGAAATTGGGGAGGGGAAGATGAGGGGGGGTTACCATCAGCACGATGTCTGGAATGAAACGTTGTGCAACTATGAGACCAGGCTAAGCAGACTTGAGAGCACAAAATGAAATAAGAAAAATAAAAATATCTATTAAGACATGAATTCTTCCCTCCTCCACTCCACTCACAAGATGAGAAGCCAAGTTTTTTTTTTAAACAAACAAAAAATGAAACCGGTAATTTTTTTTGAATGGAAAGTGAGTGAGTTTGTGTTTGTGTGTTTGTGTGTGCGTAGGGTGTGTGTGTGTGTGTGTGTGTGTGTGTGTGTGTTTGCTTTCTCCTTTTGATTTCCCTTAACTCTCTGGTTTCAACACTATTCACAATATACACATTTGCGCATATATAATGTATTTAGTCCTAGTGTTTTATCAATGGGGCCGTCAATGCCTTTATAGGAAGGCTTCTTCAGTGATCACAATGGTAACACTAGGATGAAGATGCATGTTAATGGAAAGTTGTGACATGCGCCAATTCCAGAATTAATGCTAGAAATTCTCCTACCTAAACTGGAGTTCGGGAGTAGCGGAACACAGCACAGAGTGACATTCCAAATAAAAGGAACAGAATGGGGACATCCATGTGCCTAGTGTAACCCACAATTCTTCTCCCTCCCTTTGCCACACTACCCCACTTGCATTTGCCTTATGAGTAAAAAACAGCCTGGAGAAGTTTATATTTTCTTTGCTATATGTATGTATATGTATTTCACTTGGTCATCCTGGTGAGTTGAAAACAACTCAATTTTCCCCTCATGTAATGGCATTTTAAAGGCAGAAAAACGGGTACAATTAAGATCCATTTTACAAAATGTATTCTTTCGATTCAGTTTGCCTGTAAGAGATGCTAGCCGGTCTAGATAACAAAGGATGAGATGGGGGGAGATGTGAAGGGTAATGGCAGGTCATATGAAAAACATCTTTTTTATCAACAAGATGAGATTATTGCAGGTTTAAAACAAAACAAACCAGAGTTTAGGTTTCTAGTTTTTAAAAAATTGGCAACAGCAAAAAGGAAATTAATTTTTTTCCCAAAAAAAATCAGCAAAACAAAACAAAACCACCCGTCCGTCACAATCATTCATTCTTGGCAATGCATAAAAATAATAATAATTGTAATTCATAATCACAGTATTATGCCTGCTGGCAGTATGTACAGAAATATCACAAGTGTTCCGGCTGAGTCCCTTGAGTCAAAGGGACTGCAGTCGGCAAGAGAAACAGGATGGAGTTTTTTTTGTACGTCCCCCAGAAGAGTTGAAAAAAATCCATTGAAAGGAGTACAGTCCCAAGGGTAGAAGGATTCACACTACATTTTTCCATGATGGATGCTGTTGCACAGAATGGTTGGACAATCTTTTGGGTGTCAAATATTTGGATAAGACTCAAGAAGTGACATCCTTCCATGTCACATCTTCTCCCTGGCAATGAAAACAAATTATTGCCTAGTCTCTCCTACCCTTGAAGACAATCACACCAGCTGCATTCACACAAGCCAAAGGACACTGCGTTGAGTACATCCACAGAGGTTAATATGGGGTTACTTGTTGTGCTGATCACACATGTGTTAAAAGTGCTGGGCAGCAAGCCGTGGCCATGGGCCAAATCAGATCTGGAAACATCTAGTAGTCCACTGATGAGTACCTACCCCGAACTGCCTGCCAATGTGCTGTGCTACCCAGAAAGGACATGAGGAGTAAAAGGTGGTTATTAGGCACAGAGGTGCTCCCCAAATTCTCAGCTAAATTTTTGCCTAGATTACCTGGTCAGGTTTCCAAAATGGAACTGATACAGTGGGAATCCTCCATTTATTCATTTTTTAAATTTCTGAATTTTGTACAAAACACTGCGCATGCTGTTTGCTACAGCTTCCAGCTCCTTCCTGTCTTTTCACACATCCTGTGTTGCCACGGTGCAATTGCGCATCGATAGAATGCTGCAACCCCCCAAAAAGCAATCTTGTTGTGACCATAGTTGCAGCAAGATTCTTCTGAATGGTGCACAGGAGGATGTGTGCTCATCAGAGAACATTGCACACAAGAAGGATCTTGATGCAATCATAGATGATCGCATCAAAATTGCTTTTTTGTAGTGTTTGACCCATACACTGGTGAGCATCAGAAATGTAAGGGGAGGGGGAGATGCAAATGAATCAATGGAATGGAAAGTTGTGGCAGACTGTTTATGTTCCAACTTTAGAACTGATTTTCAAAATTCTCCTAAGTAAAGTGGAATTTAAGAGAAGTAGAAGGTAAGCAGAGCAAATGAGTGGAACAATAAAATGAACAGGAGAAAATACTTCCAAAATTCTCCTGGAACTTTGAATTACCTTATTTCCAAAGAAGAACAGATTTATTTGGAATCCTCAGTTGTTTTGCTTGTTATTCCCAAATATTGTCCAGTGTCCTGTGCATGCATACTTCATCACAGTTTTCAGTTCCATTAGTTGGTATTCCTACCCCCTCCTGCATTTCCAGGGAACTGGTGCACATTGCTAAAATGCTGCCAAAAAAAGCAACCTTGATGTGCTTGTGTCTGGTTACATCAAATTTCTGTTTTTGTGCTGGGTTTTGCAGTACGCACATGCACTCTTGAGCACTGATAAAACACCACTTGAAAAGATTCTTGATGCAATCGCACATCTGACCACACAGTATTTTATCAAATTCACCTAAATTAATTCATTTCACCGAAATCAAATTCACCAGAATGTGTTTTTTAAGGGATGTACACCTGTGCATTGGGAAAACATCTCCGAAAGCCAAGTTGGTGTGATTGTATGTATGGTTGTAAAGATTCTTTGGAGGGGTATTTTGCCAGTACTTAGGAACACTTGTCCATCTGCAAAACACCGTAGGTAAAGAATTTTGATGCGCCCACGTAGATGATCATATCAAGATTGCTATTAACGCAGTGTTTTATTGATGCAGCCCTGTGCCTTGGTGACGTGTGTGTGTGTGTGTGTGTGTGTGTGTGTGTGTGTGTGTAAGTTAACTGAACTTCAGAACTGAAGCTCGCAGAGGAAAGAGCATGTGTAAAAGGGTAGGGCCAAATCCCCAACCAGTCTTAAAGGGTTTGGGGGTTTCAGTTCAAGACCCCCAAATGGTCCTGATTTGGGCCTGACCAAAAACTGATTGGAAGAACCTTCCTGTGGATTATTCCTACTGTCTGTGAACAGACAAGTGTATCTGGGTGAGATATTAGAAGCTGGCAATTATTAGCACCTCTGTTCTTTGGGGATTTACCTGGAAGGTATAATGGGTTTTAGGATCCATGGGGAGTTCATTTAATTTTGGTTGGGGGTGGGAGACCCGGCCATTTGCTCCTGGTTCTCTGGAGCCCAATGTAGGGTCATTCAAATTTTTCCCTGGGATTTAGGAGTTCTGAAGTTCTTGGTCTTGTTTCCAATGTACAACTGATGCCAAGGCATCTACTGTTCTATGTTTTATCTCTAAATTTTTGATCAAGTGGTAGACGTGCATTGCACATAGCACATTTCCGCCCAGTTCTTCAGTTCATGTCTTCTTTTAATTATGTGATTCTTTTAATCTTTATAGAAGAGCCTCGTGTGGCGCAGTGTGGTTGGCTCCAGTACTGCAGTCAAAAACTCTCCCCATGACCTGAGTTCAATCCTTGCGGATAGAAGTCAAGTTCTCAGGTCACCGGCTCAAGGTTGACTCAGCCTTCCATCCTTCCGAGGTTAGTAAAATGAGTACCCAGTTTGCTGGGGGTGAAAGTAGATGACTGGGGAAGGCAACGGCAAACCATCCTGTACAACTAAGGGCTCAAACCTAACCAACTTTCAGCACCTGAGTAAAGGCAATGCAGTTCCGAGGTGAGAACAAACATTCTCTTACCTTATGGAAGCCTTTGTGACTACTATTCCACTGCAGAATGCAGAACATGCCACATTAGCACAGCTAGGTCAGTTCTGGAAAGTTGGTTAGGACTGCGTCCTGCCTAGCAAATGTCACGATGTGACATCACCCCATGGGTCAGTAATGACTCAGTGCTTTGCATAGGGGACTACTTTACTTTTACATGTCCGTGGAAACAAACAGCTGTCTTTTTGTGGCCATCTGTATGATAGTATCAGGATTCTGTGTGGCAGCTCAGGAGCACATTAGTCCATCTATAACAGGGTCTCAAGGCAATTATACATATGATCACACCAAGATGGCTTTTTTGCTGTGTTTTATCAGTGCACAAAGTGGAGAGAAGATGCAAATTTACAGAAAGCTATGGCAAACGGGGCATGATCCAATTTCAGGAAGAAATGGAGGTTATTTGCTCATCCATAACCATGTTTTCTCAGGCTTTCAGCCTTGCCGAGCATCTTGTGTGCTCTTATTGTACTCATCCACTCCTCCCATTTTCCATGCCATGTCCCTGTAACACCAAGCATTACTTTTTGTTAAGATCTTTGTCACCCATCTCTGTTGCTGAGAGTTGCCACTTTTTTTTCTTTCCGGACAGATTTCCTGGGCCTTTATACACAACACAATGGGTAGAAGATTAATAGGAGAAGCTTTCCCTGATCATCCTTGGAGAAAGTTGCACGCAATGAGCTTCTCTCTGTTGGACTGCGGCTACATGCAACCTAGGCAAAAAAGAAGCAAATCATCCAGCATTTGCCTGGGCATGTTAAAGACGCATTGATTGTTTTGTGCTGTTCCCACCACACACATACATACACACTCCCCGCCCCAACTCCTTAGGAAAAGAAGGTTTAGAGTACCCCTCCCCAGAATAATAGAAACCATTATTCTGTTCAGATCCCCCATCACAAAAGTCTAAGAGTTCTCCTCCTTGAGAAGTGATCGATGGACCCATCTTCTGTTCAGAGAAATGTAGAATGGGCGGGAGGATTTGTGAGATGTCAATATATCACCCTGTCCAGATGGCAGTGAATCAGCTACGCCAATGACAATTCTTCAGAGGATGCAACGGAAAAAAAAGGGCAGACTGATCTGGACAGAGCAGTCTTCTAGTCCTGTGTGAGCCTTTATGGAACAACCACACTGTATTATCTTTTCTGCCTCTTTTGGCTTTCAGGCTCCGATCTGTGCTTGTGTATGGTTTCATGAGTCAACAAATGTAATTTGGTCCCCTTGGTTAATTCCTTGTCCACCACGCCTTGCGGCAGGAGGTGCAAAGGAACCCTGCCCAAATGAACATGGAGAGACAAAGATTTCTGAATGAGGCACCAAGGACCAGCCCACCCTCCCACCAGTCCTCCCCATCTTGCCCCCCATCCATGATATACCTCTTTGAGTCTCAGTTGCAGAAATATTACAGAATACAGGACCAACCAAGATGAAGTGGGCGGGGGAGAGAAAAAGACTATATTTGGTCTAGAAATGTTAAAAAGGAAAACTCCATCCGGGTTGGAAAAAAATTAATCCAAACTTGTCATAACCCCCGGCCAGATGAAAATGGTCCATGGAGCATCTCGGAAGCATAGAACCAGCTCAGCTCCCATGTTGCACTTGCAAAAATCTGCGTCTCCTCCAGATCTGTGAGGGGTCTTGTAGCTGTGACTTGGTTTTTCTAGCAAAGCAGGAGCAGGGACAGGAAACCCACTGGTGTCTGCCCCTCTATTTGCCCCTTACCCCAAACTTGTTCATGGCTGAGACTGCAGTTCAAAGATCGTCGTAACTACCACCCCTTCCCTGCCCCCCCGCCCCCAAAACTGGACCGAGTCTTTTTGTCGATCCGGCATGAAACAATCTCGGCTCTGTGTCTCACTCATCCTCTCGTTTTCCCCGTCCTTTCCCGGCGGCTGCTGAAAGACACCTGCACTTCTCGTTTGTCCTCCTGCTGGGGCTACGAGGTGAGAATAGTCCAGAAAACTGGCACCACCACAAAGAAGGCGTCTGGCATCCTGAAGCTTCGGCAGGAGTTATTGCTGGTGAATATGGGTTCTGGCGATTCGTAGAGGGAGTCATCTGGCAGAAAGAAAAAGAGAGATGGAACTTTTTGCAAGCCATTCTCACTCAATCCCTGTCCTCCCCCACCTCCCAAGCAACCACAATCATTCCAGCTTGAGCCATACACTGGTGGCTGTGTTCACACAATCCAAAGGTGAATGTGAGAACACTATTCTTCCCTTGCAACTATCTAGGTTAAACACCTGTGCTCCTTCTCCCCTTCATGCTTTAAAGTCTTTCCCAGAACCTCATAGATCTCCTTCTACCTTCAATTACTCTGCTTACTCTTCCTTGCTGCCCCTTGTTCCCGCAATCCTCTCCAGGAGCCCCACAGATTTCCTGTTCCCTTAAAGGACTCAACCCATTCTCCAGTGTTACGGGGCTCTTGGAGGGAGTTCATAGCATCTGGAGCAGTGAAGGAGAGTGGGCAGAGTCATGTCAGGGAGGAGGGGATTTCTGGGACTCTGGGAGGGGGTTGCAGGCATCGGGGCAGCAGGAGTGAAAGGATGGACCCAGAGGCAGAATGTCTGTGGGGTGACACATGGCACTTGCCTGGGTGCTGTTTGTAGATGGGCACCTAAGCTGTCACCCTCCCTCCTTCCCTCCCTCTCCTGCATCAGGTTGGCTCTGAAATGGAGTGATTTCGGACGATGGGGGTGTGGTGGGGCAGCAAAGGGGGCGGGGCGGTGGCGCTAGGGGCATGGTGATGCAGGGGACGGTGTCATGACGTTGCCCCACCCCAGGCGCTGTTAGAGCCTGTTATGGCTCTGGGTTGACCAGGAAACCTTTGGGCAGTGAAGGGTGGTGGAGCTGAAGGAACAAAGTCATAGTGGGTGTATAAGAGTGGAGAGAGAAGTGGGGCAAGGCTCGGGAGGGTTATGAAGATAAAAACCAAGAAGGCTGTGCAGGATCTGGGAGTAGACAGGACTTGTGGAGTATCTTGCAGTCAGAAAGGCTGGGATCTGAAGCCACCCTTTGCAGGCTCTTGGCCTGAGCTTCTCCCCATCGGAGCGCCATTTCAAAATATGCAGGCAGTATTGGGCAAGATGGAGCTGAGCCAGGCTGCAGTGCTGCCAACTCCTCCCAAACTCCAGGGGTTCCTCTGGGGGCCTTGCGCTTGCATCTTTTTCTCCGGCCAGGCCTGCAGTCGGCAGAACATTCCAGGGGTCAAAGGGCAACTGCTTCGTCACAATCCAATAATCCTGTTTCCAAAAGGCCCCTAATTAGGCGGCGATGCAAAATGCCTCCGAGGGAATCCGTTAAATTACAAGTAAAGCTGTTTTAACGCCATTCCCCCAGCTCGGCTCTCTTAAGTTTATTACTGGATTAAGGGTGGGCTTTGCAGAACTGCAGCCAAGAAGAAAAAAGAAAAAAAAAGAACCCAACAACAAAATCTAGAGTTGCAAATCCTCCTCTGTGTTTGCCATACGCTCCAACACTCCTGATGTAGCAGTTTGAGTCCCTGACCCAGTAAATTTGCTGTCCCAGGCTGCAATCCTATACACACTTACCTGGGAGTAAGCCCATTAAACACAATGAGACTTACTTCTGAGTAGACAGGCATAGGATTGTGCTCCCCGTATGTCCCTATGACCAGGGACAGTTCCTATCCTTTTATGGAGATCTCTCTTTTATGGTGGTCTATCATTGGCTGCGATTCATGGTAGCTATCTGGAGCCTCTCTACAGAGGCGTAGTCTACCTGACTACAGACATGTCATGGAGCGGGTATGCGGGGGTACGCGAGTACCCGTTCCTAGGATTAGGGCTGGCCCCGCCCATTCGCCTGCCCACTCGTCGACTCTGTCGGCGCTCCGCTCCACCCCCTGCAATGTTTGAATTGCCTGCACGTTTGAGTTGCCTGCACGTTCTCAGAGCCAGGCAGGCAGGCAGCGGAGCGAGGGAGACCAACAGTGGCAGCAGCATGAGTAGGTAGGCTGCCTGGGGCTCCCTCCTGAGGAGGCGCGGCGGTTCCTGGGGGGGGAATCGGTAGCCCGCGCGGCGGCCCTGGGGAAGGCCCAGGACTCCCGGGCCTTCTCCCGGGCCGCCGCACGGCCTACCAAGGAGGCGCGGCGGTTCCTGGGGGTGGTTCCTGGGTTCTGGCTATGACCTCACTTCCGGTGGACGGGCCCCAACACAAGTGCCAATCAAAAGTGCTAAATCACTGTTGCTAAATCATTTAGATGCCGTTACTGCCCCCACCCTCTCTGCAGGGCCCCCCACTCACCAAGAAGAGAGTGTGGGGTGCCGTGTACTAAGTGTGGCAGCTGGAAATAGTTGTTTTGACACGATGACATCACCACCAACTGCTTCCAGGAGGCCCATTTGGGCCCATTTGGAGGCAGGTGCAGGTTGGATGGCCCAAGGTAAAGCTGCTGTGCTTGCCTCACTGACCTACAGCCCACAGAGATCCCGGCTGCAGCAACAGGTGATGCGCTCCCCAAAGCGCAGGACCCAATTTGACGACATTGGTCACATTGGCTTAAGGCCAGCCTTTTCCCCAAGCCTTGCTTCTTTTACTTGCTGTTCCTGATGAGTTATAGATTTGTGATTTTTGAATTTTAATTACATATTTTACATTTAGATGTATTTTGATATTATGTTCGCTACCTTGAATATTTATTGAAAATGGAAGGGCGGAGATATAGAGATATCTCCGCCCTTCCATTTTCAATAAACATTCAGGGCAGCTAACAGCATATATGCACACACACTCTTAGAAAGATAATAATTAAAAACCTGAACAAAACAACCTAGAATTATTTTAAAAAGATTTTTTAAAGGCAGCAACAGACGAGGCTTTCATGAGTTGAGAGTTCTTGTTTTCTTTTAAATCTCCCTGAAATCAAAGGGAAAAAAGGAAGAAAAAAAAAGAAAAGAAAAAAATATCCTTTTAGATTTTGACATTTCCAGCCACTCACATACTCCCTGGGAAGAGCTGTGGCCAAATACTAATTACACGTTAACAGGAGGAGAAAATTATTAATTTGTGTTTTCTTTTTCCCCTAACAGCTGTATTATTTGATTCTAAAAAGTAGCCCCTATACAGTGAGCGGGAGGACTTTTTTGTCCATTAAAAAAATAAAATAATTTGCTCTCCTTTCCAGCAGTCAAAACAAAGGCAGCCAGGAAGCACCCCGTGGATTTGTACCACGCATCCATCTAGACGTCTTTTTTGTTTTTACGCAAACGTCGAACCAAACAGAGGACGTGCTGGAGATTTGTAGTGCCACCTGGGCACCTTTCACTTAAGGCCAAGAACCCAGGCCTGCCATTTCAGCCTCCGCCAAAAAAAATAATAGGCCCAAGTCGGTTGGAAAGTGGGAGAAAGTGCAGAGGAGGGGCTGCTAATGAGTCTTTGGCTGCCTATTCTTTCTCGGGCAATATGTGGAAGTGAGGGTTAGTGTTTCACTTTGACCAGACGTTTTGGGCTTAGACAAATCGTTTAAGTTGGAAGATTTGTCTTTTCGACTATCGTGGGCTGCTTGTGGGCTTCCCAGAGATATTGGATTGGCCACTCTTGGGGTGCAATCCTAACCTGGAGTTAGGCCGGCACAGTTAGGCCAGCAAAATTCACCCGGTACAAGGGCCACCATAAAGCACATTTGGACCACTCTTGGAGTCAGGGAAGATGGTGCACATCTGTTTGCTGGCCTCTCTGACTGCAAGAGTGGTCCAAACATACTTTAAGGTGTCCCCTTGTGTCAGCCAAACTTTGCTGGCCTAACTGTGCCAACCTAACTCCAGGTTAGGATTGTGCTCTTGGTCTGATCCAGTAGGGCTTTTCTTAGGTTCTTAATGGCTTGTGTTGGCTCTGAGATCAATGGGTACAATGCAAACTGCCATGTTCAGCAGGTGGAGCATGTCAGATAATTCAAGCGAATGAGTGGATCGACTTGATGGAAATGATGCTGGGTGAGCTTATGCCTTGGTCTGACCTTCTTTATCACACGCTCTGCTTCTGCTGTAAGCCCAATCTCTGTGCTCTGAAGGCACCAACAAGGCTGCAGGACTTACCTGAGCACCTAGTCAGCTGACCTCAGTGGCCAATCCCAGCCCACCAGCCTCTGAGCTGAATCCTCAGTCTGGGCAGCTCCACCATGGGGTGAGGACACTGCCAAAGATTCCTGCTTTGGAACCTGACCCCTTCCTGTCCTGAACTACACGTTTGCCTCTGGTGCAATTACCAGCCAGAGTACAGTCAGATCCCAAGACCTGACAGCGATAGGTAACACCAAAAGGGGCTAAACACACACACACACACACGCACGCACGCACTCACCAGCCAAGTAGCTGACCCCCCACTCGCCCCCATTACTGGCTCACTGTGGTTACTTGATGGAAAGGCACTTATCACATACTCCAAGCGCTTTCCTTTATTACCATCAATCAATATATGCAAAAAGCATCAATATATATAAAGAGCAGTTACCCCCTCCCCCTTGGGCTTGCTTCCATTGATGCTTTGGATGGAAGCATTAATACGAAATACAGTGCTTTTTTTTTTTTTTTTTGCAGGGAAATTATTTGTGGGATGAAGTTGACCCATCACTGCCCTTCCAAAATGAACTTTCCCACTTGTGTACCCCAGATGCATCTGTCTTCTGGTGCTGCCACTGCAGATGGACCTACAGCAGAGGCCTGAAAGGGTGTTACTTACTTGTTGGCCGAACATACACCTTCAGTTTTAAGCAAGGTTTGTCAACCAGGTTGGGCGGAGTTGCCGCTGCAAGACACAAGTGGGGTGGGGGGGGGAGGGGGGGAAAAAATGAGAGGGTGATTAAAGAAAAAAAAATGTCCCTTCCGGGTTAGATGTTCAAGTTGGACTGATTTTTAAAGAGCTGGTATAACAAGCTATGAATAAGTCAGGGTGAGCAGTTGGATGTAGCAACATGGCTAACAGCCCCATCCTACTGAAATCCCTGTGCTGTAAAGCAACTATGCCGGCGCAGCCTCCACTGCATCCTGCGGGGGGACATTTGTCCCCTTGCCCCAAGCTGAGCCCCAGCAACCGCTATGGGTCAACTTGGACCTGTGCCAGCAGTGTCACTTGTGCAAGCCTGCACTGACCTGTGCAGGTGGATCAGGCCCAAGAAAGGGGTTTGGATTCAGTGATGCACGCACCCTCTTTTGCACGTTGCTAAAGCACTACACAGGAGTATTGTTCACATGCCTGTTCATACGACCATCTAAAGACTGCTTATTGGTCACTGTATGCACATAGCGATGTAACTAGAAGCCCTGGTGCCTGGGGCAGTGATGTCACTATGTCACGTGACATTGTGACATCACTTCTCGAAAAGTGCAGAAAGCAGGGTTATATGCCCTTTTATTCCAAGGCACATTTTTATAATTGCTTTAAAAGAGTACTAGATAGTGTCAGCAGATGCAGCCACAATCATCACCATGCACCCCCCTCCCCGTCCAGCCCATTATTTATTTTTTTCTCAGATTTTGGAGTTTTGTTTTGCTTACAAAAATGAGAATTGCGGAAAGCAGTGTTATATGTTTTCATTTCACCAAAATAAATAACACTTCTACTAATTCCTCAGTACCACTTCGAAAGCAAGACTAGGTAATTTGGAAATTGGGGGGGGGGAGAAAATAGAACTCATTGTTTGAAACCAACTTGGGCTTGGCAGTTCCCCAGATCCAGCAGAACATGTCCCCATTGCTGTTTGACCCCCAGTTGTTCCCAGCCCTTGCTAAGAGGCTTAAAGATCTCTTAGGTGCCCTCCCAATGCCGTGAGCTGACAGCCACCTCCTCCTTCTCTTAGCAGCACAGCTTTGATCAGCCCTCCCCTCCCAAAATGGGTGTCAAAAGTTGTCCGACCCCCAGGCGGGACACTTTTCCAGCCCAAACATCCTTCGACGCATTCGGATTTCCCCCAATAAAAACCTGCCAGACCAAATGATACGCTTTGGAAGGCCTCCTTCGTCGGAGCAGCCGTGAGACGCATCCAGAGATGGACGGGCGAGGAGGTTTTGTTCAAGAGAGAAGGGGGGAAAAAAGGTTGTAATTAAAAGCGGGGGGTGGGTGGGTGGGAATGCTTTGGGGCATGAAATTGTCCGGATTAGGATGGACGGTTCAGCCGAGAAGAAGGGGGTAAAAAGGGGCTTGGGGAGGGGGAAGGAAGGGGGTTGAGATTTGACAAAGTGGATTTTTTAGGCTGCCCTGAAACAGATCAGATTTGACAGTCCAATTCCAAGCTGGGCAGGGAACATCCTGTTTCAAGAAAAAAGGCCAATGCCTCTTTTTCTCGGGTCATCCCAAATGAATGTTAAAGCCACATTCAAACACCGATTATACTGATATTTCTCCAGGGGGCTGTAGATCTCAGTACAGATCCTCCCGCCCCTTTGCTCCCTTCCCATCCAGTCTGCTACTCCTGAATTGCTTTTGTTTGTTTGTTTAAGGAAAAAAAAATTGGCTGCATCTTGGAAAAGAGAAGAACGTGAGTCAAACCGGTTTACCCACACCAATCAATTCTATTCACTTGGCATATGTCCTGCAGATGCTGACCAACCAATATTTTTTTGAGCATTTCCCATTGGTTATGCTTTTGCTTAATGTGCTTCACATTTTTCAATTATACATGTTGCATGCAACTTGCATTGCTCCAAACGGCAGACCATTCTGAAGAGGAGGCCGTCTTTCATGGGGCCGGTTTCTTTGTGCCCTGGAGGTTGATGGCGTTTTGCAACAGACTCCCTTAAAGCAGTTTTTAGAAGGCCGGAAAAGCTAATGCCCCAATACTGTACACTCTCCCACCAGCCTATGCAATGCAGTGGTGCCAACAGAGCACATGGGGTGGGGACTGACCAGATGGCTCAAGTGGTAAGTAAAAATATTATTTACATCAGTGTTTCCTAAACTGTGGGTCAGGACCCACATAACCAGTGGGTCGAGAGAGCGGATTTTTGGTGCAAAAAGTATTGTGTAAAGAATGCGCCTCTGAGTAATGCTGTGCTTTGACTGTTTCCTTGTATTGGATTAATTGGTTTCCTCTTCCCCGCCCATGGCCTGACAAGATGTGTTGGGTTTTGCCTTTTTTTTTTAGCATTTAATATTAAAATTCATGTTTTACCACTGTTTTTTTTTGTGTGTGTGTGAGCGAGCGAGCGAGCGAGCGAGCGAGAGAGCGAGAGAGAGCGAGAGAGAGAGAGAGAGAGAGAGAGAGAGAGAGATTGGATAGTACTTTGTACAGTACAAAACCCCAAAAAAGCAAATATTATCCAGACTAGTGCAGTCCTTATAGACTGGTTCTTGTCAGGTAAAAAAACTTTCTCATGATACTTGCTTCACTTTCACTGACCACATTCATATACACATTCCTAGAGCTATAACAGTCTGTCCTTTCTGGCCTCTGCCTCTGTTAAATCATTCTTCCTTTTTATCAATAATTTTGTCCTTACAGGATGCCTTGCTAAAAATGTCAATTGCATGTGTTGTGGGAACCATCATTCCCTTTCTGGAAGATAACTCTACCAGCCCAATCCTATACTTAGAAGTAAATCCATTGTTTTCAGTGGGGCTTATTCCCAGGTAAGACTACATAGAACTGCAGCCTAATTGTGATGGTAGTGTCTACATGTTGCCCCACCTAGATGCAGATGTGGCTCCACTTTGAATGTGGAAGTTTCCAGATTCAAGCCCTGACACCTCCCAGTGAAAGATCTCAGTGTACCAGTCTGGGAAAGACCCGTCTCTGCTTGCCTCTTTGCTGTCAGCCAAAACCCAAAGTACTGAGTTATATATCAATGATCTGACGGGCAGCACAATCCAAGTGCGCCCATCGCGTCGACACTACGTGATAGCGTTGCCACGATGTCGGTAGCGCCGATGCAGGGGCACCAAGCGGCACAGGACCGGTGATGCCGGCAGCCAAAGCCAGCCAGCTCGAGGGAGGCTCCGTGGCAGGACGGGACTGAGATTGGCAGGGAGAGGAAGGTTCTGGGCGGGAGGTGGGCGGGCTCCGGATTTGGCCATAAGACCGAATGCTAAGCCCGTCCAGGAGGCTGTCTGACCCTGATTTGGCCCATGCAGTCTCCTCGGCTCTGTGCCTGCTATTTAGCATAGGAGAGGCTGGAGCCTCCCCTATGTTAAGGGTGCAAACGTGCCCTTGCTGCGGGGAGGCTCCAGCTTCCCCAACGCAGCATAGGATATGGCGCTGGCCGGCCGGCCTCACCATTCCGGCGCTGCATTGGATTGTGCCCTCATTCTAAGGTAGCTTTGCTCATTTCTAGCACATGTCCAAGTGAGCATTAAGGCACCATGCAGAAAGCCTGATGCGGTACCCTGTACAGAAATACAGAAGTATTAAGAGGTGTTTGCATTGGTAAGAGGGACAACAGGCACATCCTTCAAACATTCCCAGGAAGGACCCTGTTCTTTTCTGGAGAACACATTCCCGTGGTGTGGACTCTCCTCTTGGCACTGCAGGCCAAAGGCAGCTGTTCCCAGGGCTTTTCAATATTGTCCCAAGTCGCTTGCTGAGATATTGATAGCCAACAATGCGAGGGCTTCGGCTTAATTTCCCTCCCTTCTCATCACTTCAGATTCCCCCTCCTGGGGAGAGGAGCGACATTGTCTTTGGACAAGAAGGCAAACAATGTCCCAATGATGTCACCTTTCATGGGGCCTGAGGAGCATTTCTCAATGAGAGCCATTCAGAAGAGAGAAAGCCCCAATCTGCATAGCCCTGCCCCTTCATTTACATATCACGCTGGGGGTTCTGTGGCTCAGAGTGAGTGTGACAAAACCTGAGGAAACTAGATTTTTAGATATCTAATAGGATTATATACATATGGGGATTTTTTTTCTGAGCTAGCTTGATTTTATAAACTGACAACTATTACACTCTTCCTTTCTTACCTAAAGATAAATAGAATCCAATTTGTTTTGTGATGCATTTCACAACTCTTGAATTCTGATTTAACTAGGAGGATTCCTAAAATTAATTTTGGGACTGGAACAAGTACAATTTTCTACCGCTTTTGGTTCTTTCCATTCTTTTGCATCTCCTCCATCACGTTATCACGGTGTACCACCACCGACTTCAATCAAGATTCTTTTAGTGCTGTGTTTTATTGATGTGCACATGGGCTTTTGTGCATTAGTAAAACACCAGACAAAGATAATCTTGATACAATTGTTTCAAATTTTTTTTGGCAGTGCTTTTATCAATTTACTCACATTGCATCTCATGCATCTCATGAAGACAAAATTAATAAGTATGATTGCTTCAAGATTGTTTTTGTGCAGTGTTTTATGCACAAAAGCTGATGCACATTTGTAACATTGGGAAGATATGCGCGGATGGGAAGATCTGGAAGCTGCAACAAACTGCAAATGCAGGGCACTTTCTATGACATTCAGAAATATAAGAAAAATAATGGTAGTCTTAATAGAGCATTCTCTCATTTCAGAAATGAGAGTAGGTTGATAGTGAAAATTCAGAGAGAAATGTGGATGATGATAATTCTAGAAATATCTCTTAACTAGATCTCGTATTCTAGCCTGACAATCTTCCCTTTTACCGCTTTATAACGCTGAAAATGAAGCCCTGCTTTCCTTGATGTGTTTGTGACTTTCCTTTGGCTTCTTTTAGTTTACAGTGTGGTGTTCCCCCTCCCACCCTTGTCAGAGCTCATCTCCAACTGAGAAATAAGCACCTAGCGTCCTTGGTCATTTGGCCTTCCTTTGCTTTCAGCCACCAATCATTGTTTTAAATATAATCGGCCTCATTTTAAATGGAAACCTAATGGGCTGTTTGGAACTCGTCAGAACTCAGTTGTTGCTCCACTTTGACTAAGAATTGTTTTTTAAGGGGAGGGGGGTAAAGGCAGGAATGGTGGAGCAGAGGCACACCGACCGATTCTGCAAATTGAAAAGACATACGTCTCAATCTGCTACTAAAGAAGAAGATAAATCTGATGTTTGCATGAAGGTTCACCTGGCAGGAAAATGTTTCTTTTTGAATAGAGGAATAACAAGCAGCCTCTGGAAGTAGGGTTGCCAGATACAAACTGGGACAGAGTGCCTGTACGTTTAATCACTGTATAGAAGAGGGAGTTTGGGCAGGTGCAGCTTTTGAAACCCTTCCATGATGAGCTGCACCTGCCCAAATTTCCTCTTCTATACAAGGGCTAAAGGTACAGGCACTCTGTCCCAGTTTGTAACTGGCAACTCGATCCTGAAGCCACACACAGTGATCAACAAGAGCTGCTCTTGACCTGTTTATTTTCCCCAGGAAAGATTTCTCTGCGCAAGGAATCTTTATTCTGTTTAGAAACATCCTGATATTTCACGGGTGACTGCCTCTGAGTTAGTGCAGAGTTCCTCCCTCTACAAGGAAGAAAAACGTTGTGCCTCTTTTTCTGGTACAAAAAACCTCATTCATGTCAATCTTAATTCAATATAAGGTGAAGTTTCACAAATGCTCCATTTTCACTCCTTCATTCATTTCCATGATGGGACAGGGGAGGTTATCACGTTGAGGGTAGGACAGTGAGTCGTTTTCCCTCCCAATGTAAAAAGCATGTACAAACTCTTCCTGGCAGTTTCCTATTGACAAGAGCCGTATTGTTTCCCACCATAACCAGATATTGCATTAGTTTGGGACACTGTTGAGGAAAAATAAACTGGCTGCCAACTGTGGCAATCACCTTGCTTTTGTTGCAACACCATATTCTCCTTCCCACAATGCCCCAGATGGTGCATCAGTCCAGGGAGTTGTGGGAAAAAACCAGACATTCCCAGAAAGAAGCCGTGGGGAAGAAATCTGACATACCTTTTCTACTTCAAAACGGGTGTCCAAAAATGAAAAAGTCCCCCATGCCTTCATCACAAAGAATGAACAGAATCCCAGTTGTGGGCTGTGCGCTTTTTGGGGGCATTTGGATCCTGTAGGTTTCTGATGTGTGACAAATGCAAATTGGACCAACTGGACCCAATTTGGTTTCGTCTTTCATTCCCCATGAAACACACGCAAATCTTTAAAATGTTCCCCTTGCTAGACCCAGCACTATCTGGGCATGCGGTGGAATCAGACATGAATGCCCTACTCACAGCAAATTCTAATGGGGAGGAGATCGCTCTGTAGTGGGGGCTGCTGTACTCAAGAAGCAAACTGAGATGTGATAATTCAACTGCCAAGGAGAGATTCTGACCTGGCCTGGCTTCTCTGCACCCAGATCTGGCTTACTGGCCTCGAGGGTAGATTTTCCCTGGAGACACTGGAGCATCAAGTGTTTAGGGTGGAACACTGATTTCAGCTTCAGGCAGCTGGCTATGCCTCAATTCTCACCGATGCACCAACACATGCATGTGCGCACATGCGCGCGCGCGCACACACACACACACGGCCTGATGAGAAAGAGTGGCAATGTGGTACTTTCTGTAGTCCCCCACTTTTTGCATTAGGAGGGCATAGCTGAAAGAAGGATGTGGGGGTGTGATGTGATGAGAAACAAAGAGGAAGGAGAGGGGAGCAGGGTTGCCGGTCAGATGTATTCCAAACCTGAGATTTATTGGATGGGATCCAGGGATGTCACGATTGCCAACCAGTACTGGCCCATCCATGCAGTCACCTGATGTGGGTTGCATCAGCAGCAGATTGCAAGGGTTTGGAGGAGGCAGCAGATTTAGGGTGACTTTTGCCCCTCCTGCCACTGCTGCCTCCCTCCAAGGCAGGGCTGTCAAATTCATTTCATACAATGGCCCAAATAGCATTTATTATATCTGTTGAGGGCCAGAAGTGATGTAATTAAGCAGGAAGTGATGCAATTAAGGGCGCAATCCAAGGCCCTGTGTTGTGCCAAAACCCGTGCTGTGATGCTCCAGCAGCAGTCGAGTTGGGCGGGGGGGGGGGGGCAGGAGAGAGGGCCTTTTTGGGCAGGAGAGAGGGCATTTTGAGCTGGGATGCTCCTGTCCCCAGACCGCGCGGCCCTGATTTGGGCTGTGCTGTGTTCTTGGCTCTGCACCTGCTAAACAGCAGGCGCAGATCTGAGGAGGCCATATGCGCAGCTGACACCTACCCTGGGGTAACACACGTGTACTTGCCCCAGGGAGGCTCCTGCCTGGGATTGCACCCTAAACCAGACCAGAAATAAGCACTTTTTTTCTCACTTAGAAACTCATTAGCTGCAAATAGAAGAGAAATATGCATTTTCAAAACATGGCCCAAATCATGCGGACTGCCTTTCAGCAGTGACATCTCAGCAAAGCTCAGCAGCTGAGAGCAGCTGATGGTGATGCTGGGAGAGCCTGAGCACTGGAGAAAGTGCTTCTAGGGACCGCATCCATTCCCTGGGCCTTATGTTTGACACCCCTGCTCCAAGGCAAGCCACTATGATCTGCTTCCCTGTCACCAGAGGTGTTTCTACAGGGATGGCAAAGCTCTAAGTGTTGCAAGAAGCCTTACCCTGTCATGTAAATCCGTCCTCTCCCTTGCTGCTGTAACCAGTAAGCAACGCCAAGATGTTGCTGTTCCCTGTGAGGATTGGCTAAAACGGTGCAGGAGAGGAGTGATTTCCACTGCAAGGTAAGGCTTCTTGCAAAACTTAGAGCTTTGCCATCCTTGTAGAAACGCCACTGCCTGTCACTCTAGCAAGAAGGATCTCATTCCTCTATGTACTGTGTTTCTTGTTTAGCACTGTGAAACCCAGACATATGAGACTTCTGGTTTCATGTCCAGGAACAGCATGAAACCAGAAATCTCACACTTCTGGGTTTCACTGCAGTGCACAAGGAACATAGTAAGGGTTTTTTTTTGGGGGGGGGGATGCTTGTAGTGCATATGTGGGAGACCCAAGACCAGGGCTGGCCTTAGGAGCTGCAGAGCCCAATTGGAAACACTTTTTGTGGGGCCCAAGATTCACAGCCAAAGTCTGTAGAATCTTAGAGAAATAAATAAAATTTTATAATAGACTTTATGTCTCTGGTAGAATGGAAAGCAATCAAAACGTGCGCTTAGGAAGTGCATGTGAGTTAATGGACCAAATGGATCTAAGCACATTTTTATATAAAACTGCATACAAGACTAGAGTAGATTCTCCTAGGGTTGGGGGCCCCTGAAGCATGGAGCCCAAGGGGGAGCAATTGGTCCAACTGGCTTAAAGCCAGCCCTGCCCGAGACAGCATTAGGCTGTGTTCCAGGTCACACTGTGCCTGCTGCCAATTCCTGAAAAATAGCAAGGAGTGAATCCAGTACTGGGATAGAGCCCAGCAGGAAAGGAGCAGAGCCTAACACAGTGATGGCAAACCTATGACACGTGTGTCAAAGGTGACACGCCATGACGTCTTAGCTGACACACCAGCATTTGCCAACGCCCAACAACAACTGAGGTTTTTTGTAATGATTTGATTTTTTTGTAGCGATTTGGTGTTCTTAATGTAATGGATAGCCCCACACATGATTGGACCTTTTTTAAATAAAAAACTAAACAAATATGTAAATAATTGTTTCTCTTTTGTGGGGGGGGGAGGGCGACATGCCTTCTGAGTCAAGTTAGGCAAACCCAAAAGGTTCCCCACCACCGGCCTAACAGCAGCCCCCAAACGGCCTAAGATCAGCCTTTGCTATCTAGCCATCTGGGAAAAAAGAAAGCTTATATTAAGAAAAAGGGGCATTTGGGGGGAAACTGACAGTGTAGAAGGGAGGCAGAATGCCATTTTGTAGCAAAATGTAACTGTTCATCACTGAAATATTGTATGCACTTCTGTGGGGGGGGGAGCCCAGCTTCCATACCTAGTGAGTTCTGCCCCCCCAACCCACCCACCCCCCAAGCTCCCCCAGTTTTTGTGATCTGTTTCAAATGGGGTGGTAATTTTTTTTTTGGGGGGGGGAGCCTTTCAGCTCAGCAGCCTCCCTGAACCCCTTTCCCTTCCAAATGCTGTCCGGAGCCGTCAAATAGAGTCGCTGGCATCCTGAAAAGCCACCGCTTAACCTTGACCTAGAACCGCGCAGTGCAAACAGGACCCTCATCTCAATGCCTGGAAGGTTAATGGAATTCCAATTTGCAAGCTATAGAAGGAGGTAATGCTTGTTCTTTCATGTCTGCTAAATACGGTTCCCTCAAAGAGGCGTAATTTCTAATGTTCCACATGACACGAATTCTAACTGGCTTAGCCGTGATGAGTTTCACTATTTACTCCTGTGTAATCTCTCCCTAACGACATTAAAAATAAAAAAAAAAGATGGGGGGAGAGAGAGAGAGTGTAGTAAATGTAGTTATTTTACAAGTGACATTTTACACAGGCAGAGGGGAAGAGAGAGAAAATGGTAATTTAATATAGATAAAAGGAACAAATTAAGAGGGTTGAAAACAGATGCTTTAGAGCAGGAGAGGAAAAATATTACGAAAGATAAGTCTGCCTGTTCGCTCCCGGACTATGAGAGATGGGCTGCAGGCGTAGAGTGCTTTGGGGTCGTGGATTTTAATTAATATTGTTATTATTAGTATTTTAACATTTCTTTATTGATTGGGAAAAAAATGGAAGAAGTTTCTGATTCAAGAGATGCTTTCCGCCAGGCTGAAGCGGTTTTTTTTTCCCCCCTGTGATGTGAAGTTTTGCCTCCCTAATGTTGACCTTGAAAAGAATAACGCAGAGCTCTGGGCCCTGCTGAAGGCAAGTTGCTGCAGTCTGGAGAGAGCCGTGATCTGCTTCACAAGGCTGTTGTGAGGGAAAGCAAATCGAAATGCTGTGGAGCACTTTGGGCAGGGCTGTATTAACCCATGGCTAGACCCCTAGCCATTTCAGGTATTTTGGGGCCCCCTCCAAAACCCTTCAGGAAAAGGAGGGCATGCTCCTAGCCCTTGTTACTATCCCTTGTTACTTTTCCTCTCTGCTCCTCCTCTGTCTCATGCTGCGGGGCCAGCTGGCACTAGCTGGTTGGGAAGGAAGGAGGTGTGTGTGTGTGTCAGTGTTGTGTCACCTGCCTCCAGGAGCTGGGTTGGTGGGCAGCCAAGTGTGCAGGGCCCTGGTGCACTAAACACGCTCAGCCATGCAACATCCAGTCCACCCACTCCCGGAAGCAGGACCGTGCATCCGGCCTCGCTTGCTGACCGCCTCGGGTCCTGAGGCCGGGCCGGGCCGGGCCGGGCCCTCATGGGAACTCCATGTTGCTGCAGCTTGGCTCCCTGCGGCTGGGGCAGTCAGCTTGCGGCCATCTGCCATGAGTGACAGGGCCAGTTCAAGGCTTGTGTTGGGTTAGGACACAGATAACAGTGCCAAATTGATGGGTCCTAGTCCCTGCAGGGCCCCTAGGCTTCAGCCTAGTCAACCTAATGGATAATACAGCCCTGACTTTGGAGGGACTGCTCCTTTTTCCCCAGTCCTGCTCCTCTGCCTTCTGGATTGCCATATTTTCTCCAGAACCGGCTCCTCTGCCTCAGCTCAAAATACAGCTGTGCCCATGGGGTTTCTTCGCGGTATGTGTTTCCCCCATGTGGAAACAGGAAACCGCGGTCCATAGATACTAGGGACCCACTTCAAATATGCTAAGAAAAAAGCCCCCCAGTAACTTGCCGGATTGTTGTGCAACACTGTTATGTTGCTGTGTTTGCAGGGCTCCAGGCAGTCTTCTTGACTTCTTCCAATCTCTTCCAGGTTGTGCGGAAGCTCTGATCTCCGCCCAGGTTTGCCATACTGGGGGCTTTTTTTTTCTCTTAACCTGTTTGAAGTGGGTCCCCTGTATGAGCGGCATCCACAGACAACTGAAACCACTGATACTAGCTTTGCGGATTCCGGGGGACGCCTGTACTGAAACACGTGTGGGGAGGCTTTCCCCCATGGCATTTGTTTTCATGCTCAAGAGAAAGCAGGGCCTTGGGTGTTGATCCGAGCACATGGACAGGTTTGTGTCAAGGAGACACAACTCAGTGGCAGAGCACATAGTTTGCATGTAATGCAAAAAGTCCCGGGTTCAGACCTCAACAATTCTAGTTAAATGATTCTTAGGCAGCAGGTCTGGGGAGCTCTGGTTTTGCATGCAGAAAGTTCTGGGTTCAGTTCCTGACACTATTTCAGGCAGATCAGGTAAAGACTGAAACCCTGGAGAGCTGCTGCCAATCAGCCACAGCAATATAGAACTAGATGGAGCAACAGTTTGAGTTGGCATAAGGCTGTTTCATACGTATTCATTGACTTTGCAATAGCTGGTCCTCCATGGTGGTGTGGACTGCTAGAGCAGTGGAGGGCCACATTGGGGTCTGGCATTTGTCTGGAGGGCCATAATTCGCACTTGTTCTAAAATACCATTTTGATTCCAGCTCTAGTCAAGAAAGGGATTTGCATGCCATACTTTTCTGAGCACACAATATTGCCGTCCACTGTGTCAAATACGATCCCCCCTTACATGGTGATGTGCCAGCCTCTGCTCTTCCCTGGATTTTAGAGGGATGGAGCAGAAGAAGAAGTGTGGAGGAGAGGAGAGTGATGGACATTATTTTTGCAATTGGGGGAGTGGGAGCAGAGAGATAAGCAGGCAAACACAGATGGGTGCACCCTGCCAATCTGCTGCCTGAGGCGACCATCTCAGTTGGCCTCATAGATGAGCCAACCTTGCCCTTATTTACGGTCAGTTCTTTTAGACCTGCACTCCTCCCAGACAGCGTATTCGACACATACTTGCTCATGCTCAGGTTGGTGGGTGTCTTCAGCTCTTCTCCAATGCATGCAAACCCCACTGCTCTAGGTGGGAGCAAGGCTGCTACATTTGGGCTGGAAGCATTGGTGTGCTTGCGAACGGGAAAAAGGTGTGAAGATTTAATTGTTATGGACGCAGAGCAAGCAGAGGGCAAAATTGGAGGCTTTTGCCTCCAGACCGTATATTGTCCTTCTTTGTAATAGGAATGCAGTGAGAGGCACAAACCTGGAAGGACAACAGCTACAACTCACAGGGACATACACTCCAATGAGACATCTCCTAATGGCAAAATATACTGATATTCCAGGGTATGTGCAAAGAGGCTGGCTAGTTTGAACAAGATGTGGCCGTTGAGTAGAAACAGTGTTCCCAAATCAACACAGATGATCCCCCAGGAGAGTGAACATTTACAGCAGGATCTCCTGGGCTTTTGAATTTGCAGATAAGCTGAGTGCTTTCACATCCTTTTCACGCAAAGATACAGGCCACACTCAGAGCCTGTATGGAAAAACATAGTGCGTGACACAGCCCTTGGTCCCCAACAGAGGTAGAATTTCCCCTCCTCCACACACACTTTTTCGTTAAAAAAACGAAAAGAAAATCAAGATAAATGAAGACTCTCAAATCAGGGACTTCTTAATGGGTGGTCCAGGAAACTAATTTCAAGCGTTTGATTATTTTTCCTCGCCGGTAGCACAGTAGGCCAGAGACCCCGGCGGGAGGCCTGAGTTCAAATCATTTACAAGCCAAAACATGGTCTGGGAACAGAATTTTCCTTAATGTTCCTGCCCCTCAGCCTTCCCCCCACTTTGCAAGAGAAAACGATGGGTCACTGAGGGGTCTCTCTCTCTCTCTCTCTCTCTCTCTCTCCCTCTCTCTCCCTCTCTCATATATTGGTTTATTTTTATTATTTTCTCGGAATGTGGGCCCAGCTGGATACCTGGACGTCCTAAATTCTCAAGTAACCAACAGAGGTTAAATAGAGTCATTCGTGCTAATTAAACCAGGTCCCTGTGATTGCTTGGGTTAGGATTGACAGTGTAATCAGGACAGTGAATCCACTATGAGGAAAAAGGCGAAAAGAAATTGGCACTGCCTCCCCCTTGCACAATTAGCCCATGCCATTGGAGAACCCATAAGGATCCAAGAGGACTGGTATTTTCTACTGCTGGGGAACAGCATCACCCTTGTGGTTCCCAAGGAAACTTAGCAGCAGGAGGTTCCGGGTATGGAAGAAGATGCTCTTTTTCCATGCAGCCCATATTTGACCCATTGTCACAGAATATTGTGACAGCTTTTTAAACTGTACCTATTTATTAGATGTTTCCCCCATCCTTCTTGCCAGGGTGGTCTCACCTGCCACTTGATCTTTAAAACAATCCTGTGAGGTAGGCAAGACAGTTGAGAGACTTGTGTATGTCCAAATACACAAAGAGCATAAGTAGCCATGTCAGTCCTCTGTTGGGTAACACTTTTATTAGAACCAATGAAAATGTCACAAAGTAGGAAGCAAGCTGTCGAGTGCCAAAAAATTGGCTGGCCGCTGAGCGTTCAGTTTGAAGAACAGTTTTGGAAAAGAAAAACATTTGCACAGTGCTTTGTGACATTTTAGTAAATCCTAATAACATTATTACTCTACAGTGGCTTGTAGATTTTTTTTCCCCCCCCAAAGTGGTTACATGCTATTTCCAAGAAGGTTATATGCTACTATTGTGTGCTTTGAAACAAACAGGGTGACCGAGGGATAGTCACATTCTTTCTCAGCTGTGCCTGCCTCACATTATTATTGGATGTTGGGAGGGGAATTTCAGCGACACCACCCTGGCTTTCTTGGAAGAAGGTCAAAATAAACATGTGATAAATACATGATTTCTAAAGCTAGCAGCCGTCGTGATATCCTTCCATCAGTTAAAAGGTGTTAAAAAAGGCAAGAAAGAACTTCCTTTTCTATGTCCTGAATGTCTTGTCACTATCAGCACAATCCTAGACATGTTGACTTAGAAGTCCCATTTTGCTCAGTGGAGTCTATGCCCAAGTATGTTTAGGATTGTGGCCACTTTTTCCTTAGGTAACCATAAGTCTTTTCGGGGGAGGAGTTGTAAACTCGGGAGTTAGGCCAAAATCTTTCAGGATGGGGCAAAAGATAAATTCAAAAAAAATGAGTACAGGCATGCCCCAGTATCCATGGTTTCAGTTATCCATGGGTACCATGGATATTGGGGTGCCTATTAAAAAGATATGGGAACATTTGTTTTTTTACCTTGTTGCAGCAAAACCACTGATGCTCCCCTATCTTTAAAAAGGCCTCCCCAGTATCCACAGTTTCAGGTATCCATGGTGGTGTCTGGAACAGAACCCCAGCGGATACTGGGGCATGCCTGTACTGAATTATAACTTCACTTTAGTATGTAGCTTTATGGGGGTTTTTGTGGGTTTTTTTCCCTTTTGTTGTATGAATAGAGCCTCAACAACCAACCTATTTCAAATCCACTAAGGCAGCAGTTCTTAAACTTTCAGCCTCTGGAGACTTTCCCAAATGGAGTCTCTGGGATCTCTGGGTGCATGCTTGGTGGCACAGCACTAAGTAGATAACAACCCTTTATGGAGTGCTCATGGAGCCCCTTGAAGGAAGCCCCAAGACCCCTAGGAGCACACTTTGAGAAATGCTGCACTAGGTATCTATTGCCAATACTCATGTAAAATTGTCATGTCCCTAGTGGGTCTACCCACAAGTCTTTGCAGCTCTGCTTTGCAACTGCCTTAGCCTCACTTGTAAAGTGAGTGTAAAGCGTAAAGCGCATCGTAAAGCACATTTGGACCACGCTCAGAGGATGGCGCACATCTGTGTGCTGGCCTCTTTGACTCCAAGAGTAGTTCAAGCATACTTTGCTGTGGCCCTTGTGGTCCTACCTGTGCTGGCCTAAATCCAGATTAGGATTGCGCCCTTAATGACAGCTGTAAAATGGGAGTTTTCCCACACTGGTCTCGCTGCCCCTGAAAGGCAAGTGACTAGCAGTTCTCAGTACTCACAGATGTAGTAATATTCATGGCCAGGTCGAAACTCAAAGCCCAGTGAGAAAGGGGTGAAGAGTTGGAACTTCTCCGAGAATTTCAGGGGCCCATTGGGGGAATCGGGCCTGTTGCACTCCCAGCGCTTGAAGCCATTTTGCCGATGGTCACAGGAATCATGGCCTTCATAGTTCACCATGTAGAGGATGTACCGTTCCATGCGCTCCATAGGGAATGGGATCTCATAGTGTGGGCAGTAGATATCCAAGTAATCGTTGATGCTCACCTCCACCGTGTAGTCGCCCTGATGGAACCTGCAAAGGACAACGCAAGAACAAAATGGAAGTAAGTAACAGGGCCAATTAGAAAAGACTGGCCAGGAATTTGGCTGAGGTCTAGCAAATGTACAGTGATAGGTTCCCCAAAGCTGCAGACATTGTCTAACTAGGAAGTTAATAATACTGCAGCCCTATAACATCTCATTAAATAATTTTCTGTCTCAAATGTTGGGTGTCAAGCAAAACTCAGCAAGATGGAAACCAGGAGTGATTTCAGGTGGGGATTTAAGAGAGCAATTGTAATCTGGAGTTAGGCTGGCACAGTTAGGCCAGCGAAGTTTGGCCAGCATAAGGGATACCGCAAATGATGTTTGGACCACTCTTGGAGTCGTAGAGGCTGGCACACAGAGGTACACCATTCTCCCTGACTCTGAGGCTACAATCCTATACCCACTTTCCTGGGAGTAATTCCCATTGAACACAATGGGACTTACTGTTGTGTATTTGTGGTAATTATAGCAGAGTTGGAGGCTCGCGGAC
>JAJKFI010000116.1:1386791-1407223 GCA_029204185.1 Lerista edwardsae
AGAAGAAGAAGAAGAAGAAGAAGAAGAAGAAGAAGAAGAAGAAGAAGAGATTACAAGATACCAAGACCTGCAAATAGAATTTGCGCATCTCTGGGAGAAGGTCAATATTGTGCCTATTGGCCAGTTGTCACCAGAGCTCTTGGAGCAGCACTTAGAAGTCTGCAGAAACACCTCAACATTCTTGTCCTTGGGCAAATTACACCAGCTCAGCTCCAGAAATCAGTGTTGCTTGGAACAGTGAGAACCTGATGGCACTATCTCTGTGATTGCCAGGATCTTGGCTAGATTTTGAATTGCAAACTATAACCAGCCCAGCATAGGCTGTGATGTATAACAACAACAACAACAACAACAACAACTATGGACAAAACTGGGTTGGCTTTTATTGGCAGCTAGGATAGAGACTGCAACTAAATGGAATTCTCCTAACTTCCCTACAATATCAGAATAATTGGGTAAGGAAATTAGAAATTATGAAATTAGAAAAACTAACAACATGCCCAAAATTACAAGGAAAGAGAGGGAAGAAAAATGTATCTGATTTGGGGTCCTTTTTGATAGCTACAGGCTGACAATGCATAACCAAAGGAATATCAAGAGTGAAAAGTAATCTATTGTCAAATATTTTACACTGGCGCAGTTAGACCATTTTCTTCTTGTTTCATGTGCTTGTTGTGCATTTTAAATTTTGTGTGCATCACCCCCCCCATTCCCTATTTGAGAACAAAATTATTTTTAAAAACCCTTCCTGTTATGAAGAGCCTTTTCCCAAAGAGATTTGATTTTCTGCCAGTCGCTGACTGTATGGCTGTCATTGAGTTTTACGGTGCAACTGTAATAGTTCTATTAGCTTTAATTGCTCTTAAGCTGCTATTCTTTTAGGGCTGATTGTACATCTCTGTGTTATTGCACATGAAAAGCGGGCTATAAATCCATAAAATAAATAAGTGAGTGCATTAGAGGAAGGAACAAAATCACACAGAAATCAATATAACTTTGAGTGGCAGGTTCTAGAGAGAGATGCATTCTGGTTGGGACGGTCATTCATGTAAATGTATGCCACTGCCATAGCTAATAAAAGCATAGTCTGGAGTGGAGGGCAAAATGATGTCCTAGAAATACTGTCATAATAGGAAGTGACATCATAGTTGTATTTTCATTTTCTTGGTTTGTTTTTTGGCCATAACTTGGTCATAGAATGAAGATATTACAGTCTGATTTGTTTCATTGCATTCTGCAAGAAATTCCACATCGAACGATATATAACATGACAGTATTATTCCTAAAACCTGCTATTTTTACAAACAATGATTTTCACATGAGAATTTATTTTTGTTTTCTGTGTTGTTGTTTTTGCCACAACATTTGATAGAGTATAGAAATTACATTCCTGTTTGTTTCATTGCATTCTGCATTAAATTCTGCCTCAAATGGTATATAACATGGTGGTATATAATACATACCAAGGTATATATTATAATGGTATATAATACATACCAAGGTTTTCACAATTTTGGCCACTAGTGTCAAGCTCAGTTTGTTGCCCCCCCCCAATCTTGTTGCCCAGTGCAACTGCACCCCCTGCACTTCTTTAGCTATGCCTCTGATGTGTGCACATGGACACTAAGGTACTATGTGCTGCCATTTCAAACACTGGTGTGGGTCATTTTGTACGGTTTGAAACAAGAATGATGTTTTCCTCGCAAACCTTTTCACCAGCAGAAGAAACATCCTGATGTCCACTGTGCCCCACCAGTTGGCTGTGGGAAACCCAGAGCAGGAGATGAAAGCAACAACCCTCTCATGTTTCATGTCCCCCAGCACGTGGTAATAAGAGGTAGACTGCACCTGCATGTGGAGGCTTCAATGAACAAGAATCACTAATAGCCACAAGATGTCCTTGGGAGCACTCAAGACAACGTAATGCCTCTATATCTTGTTGCCACTCCCTTGCATCAGAAAAAGGCTACCTCTAAAACACTGAGAATGCATATAGTCATAACATGAGCAATTTAATTTTCAATCCTTTTTCATTGAGCTGTCCACCTAGATAGTGCTGATGCCGGGTTGCTGGGTCCCAAGACAACTCCTTGTCCATCCCCCAATGGCAGATTTCTTGATACCACTTCCACTGGTACTGAGGGTTCAGTCTGGCTGGGGGGGTGGCGTCCATTGATGGATGCAGGTCCTCAGTCAGTACTTGGTCTGCTTGGTCATTGCTGCCATCTTTGCAACACAATCCCAAGATTCCTGGCTCAGATCCCATCAGTTGTGGACCCAGCCAACCACACGCCAAGGGACAGAGGAGGCGGAGGAGGTCCATCCCCTCTGCTGTTTCCCTGTCCCCGTGCTTTGCTCTGCCTCCCACGCCATGCCAGGCTCCATTTCGGAGCCATGCGGTGGCGAGGGTGGGCAGGAGGGCCAAAAGCACTCCCCTCTCTGAGAGGTGCGCTGCCTCATTGCCGCCCTCCTCCCACCCCAGGAGTTCCACACCCGGGGCTTTTGCCCCTCCTCGCTTAACGATAGGTCCACGACTGGCATATATGAAACTGAGATTTGTTGCTCCAATGTGCATCACATTATACTTGTTGACACTCAACCATATCTGCCATTTGGTTGCCCATTTGCAACCAAATGGTTTAGAGAGGTTTAGAGAGGTCCTTTCAGAGCACTTCTACCAATAGTCTACCACTTCACAGTCCATGCGGGTATCAGAAGATATGGAAGGACATGCATAGATTGCTCCTCCCTCATCAGTCGCCACTCTCCATCTATACATTACACACATTCCTGGAAATGAGGGGGGTCAGCTTGCTTAGTGTGCTTCCACATGTGCCTGAGATTCACCTGGCATTCAACTGGAGGGAGGGAAAATTTCTGGTGGCAGCTAGCAGTGTATCCTCTCTTGTGGGATGCCACCTAACAGATTCATATTTTCAATGAAGGTCCTCCATGAGTGACGATCCTTTCCCCTCTCCTTCCTTTGCCAATGGATTATAAGGTTTATTTTTTACATATATAAGTGGCCTGACTTTAATGCTTCCCCTGTCCTTTTGTGCTCACATGCATCAAAACATATGTACGCCTCACTGAGAGAGAAAGGGACAAAGGAATTCAATACTATGCATGGGACAAAATTCAGACAGAAACAAAGAAAGAAACAACATTTGGGGACGCTTGATACATTGGTCCACAATGGAACCAGAAAAGGCCATTAGCAATTTCAAAATCCAGGAAGAAGTGCGGGTGGGGGAGAATTTTGGAAGTGCCCCCTGCCATTAGATCAGTGGTGTCATCCTGGCGGAACGGCCCGGTACGCCGTTCCGCCAGTTCCGCGGACGGGCCCGGGCCGTGCCGCCTCTCCCGAGGACGGGCGAGCTGCTCTTGGGCCCGCCCTCCCTCCCTCATGTCCCGAATTGCTCTGAAATGGAGTGATTCGAGGCGCAGGGAGGCGTGGCTGCCTTTCGCCATAGGGGCGGAGGGCTGTCAATCATCCGGGCGTTCCGGTTCCTGGCGCACCCGGATGACGTCTCTGCATTAGACAGTCTTCTGACACCTGTATATGGATGTCTCAACCCAACTAGATGGCCCGGGTGAGCTTCTTCCTGTTCTTCTGGCTTCCACCGCAGACAGACACGCCGACAACACGCAGGCAGCCGCGCGGCGAGTCGCCTGTTAATTTGTTATCATTTAAAGTCATTCACTTCGCAAAATGTCAACAGAGTTTTAAGAAGCCACCACCTGGTAAGGCTCCTGCTGCGGCAGTGTAATTCCCCCAGCAGGCCTGCCAAACGGCTGTAATTAAAACAAGTGGGATTTGAGCCGTCTCGGCATCGCGATGCACTAATTCGCCGCCTTTGTGCAGTATGTAATTTTTTTTGTACCAAAATAAAAAAAAAAGAGAGACAGAATCCTGTCACGGAAGCCAGACATGACAAGATAGGAAACACAGCGGGGCTGGCGACGGCGCTGGTGGGGAAAAGAGGGGAAATCCTGCTTTTGAGCAGCTTTGAGAGTTTGATGGCTGGCGTGCCGACGGCGGAGGAGACGGATCCTCCCGGGTTTCAGAATGCCGCCATTCGGTGCAGTGACAACATTTCCTCTCCAGACCAAATTATCTGTGGCATTAATAATATCACTGCGCGCATGCATGCTGGAAAGCAGCATGCAAGTGCAAAGAGCCTGTCTGGACTGGGACTGTGGTTGGGGGAGAGGGCTGCAAGACTTTGCCCTCCAAATCACGGCCAGCCCAAGGCCTCCGGACTCCCAGGGCAGCATGCCAAATGCACCTTCCCTTGCCCAATGGTGCGCCTGGCTCTGCTCTTCCAGCTGTCCAATGCTCTAGCTCAGGGTCTCCGAGAGGAGTTTTATCAGGGGGTACAAAGTTTCATTTGGGCCCCTTCCAAAGGAGGAGGGGAGATGCAAAAAAAGAGCAGGGGAGGGTGGCGATGGAGGTGGGCAGCACAAAGGCAAGGAGTGGGAGAAATAGGGGGGGAAGGTGGAGATAGCCAGAATAGTCTTGAAGCCCAAGTCTACCAGGCTTCCCAATGTGGAGCTCAGGTCCACCTGCCCACGTAATATTGGCAACAAGATACAAAAAAACCCAAACACCCTCTGAAGTCTCTCTAAAACAGCCATTTCCAACCATTTTCAATCACGGTGCCACGGTACATTGTTGTGCCATGACTGGTCCACGGGTGTGCTGCAGGAACTTGGGGGGAAGGGTCATTTATTCGTAGGGCCAATGGGGATGTGAGCCCCTGGCCCCATTGGCAGCATGGTGGGCCTTATCAATTGTCAAAAAACTGACAGTGTGCCTTGACAATTTTAGTATCTTCTCATCAGGTGAAAAAGGTTGAAAATCGCAGCTCTAAAATCGTCCAAATACAGAAAATGGTTGAAGACAATTAGCACCATTGGATTTAGGTTTCCTCCCTGATTTGACACGGTGTTAAGGAGGGTCATGTATGCATTCCTTGGCCCGGTGTGAATGGCTTGTAGCAGTAGCTGCAGCCATTGCCCAGGACAGCAACCCCAGAATCCTGCGAGTCTGGGTGAGATCAGAAAACGTAAGTTTCCAGAAAATTTCTAGGCCCCGTCTTTTGGCTCTTGGGCCCCCTTTTTGATCCTGGGCCTGGGTACAAATTGCCACCTTTACCCTCTCTCATGGAATTTGTTCTAGCTCAGCACTCTCCTCCCTCCACACTTCCTCTCCCTCTCTGTCCCCATCTTTCTTTTCCAATCCAAGCATTAGTGTCCCTACTGGGAGGGGGGAGACTACTAAGTTTTGCAAGAAGCCTTACCTTGCTGTGTAAATCACACTTCTCGCTTGCCACCGTAGCCAGGAAGCAATGCTGAGGCATTGCTTTCCCTGTGAGGATCGGCTACAACAGCAAGGGAGAGAGCGATTTACATAGCAAGGCTCCTTGCAAAACTCAGCACTCCAGCCTCCCCTCCCTATAGGGACATACTGAATCCAAGGAGCAGTGAAGGCCAAGCAGGCAGACAGAGATGAGCGCTCCCCACCAATCCATTCCTTGAAGCAATTGTTTCAGTTTGCCTAATGGATGGGCCAGCCCTGAATCAAAGAATCCTGATGTATCAAGGAAGGACTGGAAGGATTGGAACGATTTGCAACTCAGAAATAAGACCAAGTAACAGAATCCCAAAGTCTGGGATGCTATTGAAAAATTTGGGGGTGGAGACTTTCAGAACTATCCCTTAAAAGCACATAAAAAAATGTAAAGGTTTCCCCACAACCGAATGGTCTAGTCATGACCGACTGTAGGGGCGGTGCTCATCTCCGTTTCTAAGCCGAAGAGCCGGCGTTTGTCCTGAGGACAAGTTTCCATGGTCATGTGGCTGGCGTGACTATATGCAAAGGGGCATGTAAAGCTGTTACCTTCCCACCGAAGTGGTACCTATTTACCTACTTGCATTTTGACATGCTTTCAAACTGCTAGGTTGGCAGGAGCTGGGACAAGCAATGGGAACTCACTCCGTCGCGCAGTCTTGAACAGCCAACCTTCCGTTCAGGAAGTTCAGCAACAGTGGTTTAACCCATAGCGCCACCACATCCCAAAAAGCACATGCATGAACATACTGTAAGTCCATCATAGATTGCGCAGTCTGCAGATGTGAACCAAGGCACCTGTCAAATGTGTTATATCCAACCCTTTGAATACTTACAGCGATTTTTTTGGTTTGATCCTGTTTTTAAACTCCTAACCTAGGTTTTTGCATAGACAAAATAATAAAAATGGAACAAGAAACTATAGATAGGCCATGGAGAAGTTATAGAAACCCACTTAAAAATTTTAATGTGGCATCCCCAAGAGGCTCAAACTGGGATAGTTCATTTACACCTTCCTTACTCCAAGAAGCTCAGGGTATTATATCTGTGCTTCCCCTCTATATATCCTCACAACCACCCTGTGAAACAGGGTAAACTAATAATGCTTGTTCCACTGGCATGTGCTGCTCACAAAAGTACCATATGGTAGTAGCTGGTGCACCAGTGAAATGGCCAGAGCCTTCCCACACGTGCTGGCAACCGTCAAGGTGCCTGCTAGAGCAGGTAAGTCCAACACAGGGGTGAAGGGATGATGGGAAGGGGTGAAACAGGATGGGGTTGGGTGGGCTGATCGGGCTCGGGACTGGGGTTGAATTGGCAGTGCCAGTGTGTGCCATATCATAATCCCCTTCCTGGGTCTGATCAACCTGCATGGACTAGTACTAGGTGAAGGTCTGAATTGCCCCATAGCAGCGGCTGCGGCTTACACCCAGACAAGGAGCAAGAAGACCTCCAGCATTCAAAGGCCTCCTGTGGCTGCCCCAGCACTGCTGCATCTCCATATAGGGATTTAGATAGAGTTGTAAGAAGCTCACTGAGGGCGCAATCCTACCCAGCGCCGGAACAGCAAGGCCGGCCGGCCAGAGCCATATCCGACACTGGGTTGGGGAGGCTGGAGCCTCCCTGCGGCAAGGGAGCGTTCATTCCCTTACCGTAGGGGAGGCTCCAGCATCCTCTATGCGCTCCTCAGATCTGCGCTCGCTAAAGGCTGCACGGCCTCTCCAACAGGCCTAGGATTCGGTCTTATGGCTGAATCCAAGGCCCGCCCATGTCCCACCCACATTCTGCCATCCTCCCGTCAATCCCCGAGGCGCACTATCATGGCACCTCCCTTGTGCCGGCTGGCTTTGGCCGACGCAAGGCCTCCCTTGACGCTGCGTGGGTGCTACAGAGACATGCAGCCAATCTGCGCCCCTGAGTAAGCGCACAGCATCAGCGCAACCCCGTTGTGCTGACGCTGCGCGCACTGTAGGATTGCGCTGCCTGTTAGCTAAGGAAGGGCTAAGTTCCTTCCCAAAGGCCCAAATCCAGCACTCAAACCACTACACCATGCAGGAACTGAGAAGCAGGGGCAGTTGCTGCATCAAGTAGCTTTCCCAGCTTGAGGCCATCTGGACCCCCTCTTTGCTCAAGCCCTATTGCCCTGCAAGAGCCAATGAGTGACCTGGAGTTTGTTTTCCTCCATCAAGTGGTCACCCCAGATCACCCACGAACAATCCTGTAGCCAAGAGGGCCCTTTTGCCCCAACGATTCTCGTTCCTGACTGACCACAGATGGTTTGACCAGGACATCTTTGGCCCTAATCAAGCAGCCAAGCCATGGCTTGTCTTCAACACGGGGAGATTAAAAGAGAGAGAGAGAGCACACACACACAAAAAATACAGTGACAAACATGTGATTAGAGAGCACTTTGGAGGGAGAGACAGACAGAGAGGGGAAAAAAGAGATGGACCCCTTGTTTCAGCTCCATAAATTTCAAGCCATTTAACAAGCACTAATCGCCTCTGTCCCCCCTTTCCCTCAGAAGCAGCAAATCCATCCTTGGCAGTCTGGAGATGTCCATTTTTCTCTCTGTGTTCTCCCTGACTTATCTGTTTGAAAACTTTTCCTCCTCTCCACCCGCCTTGTAATTTTAATGTCGCTCTTCATTTCTTTCCCTCGGCTGGCTCTTCAGCGCAATGTTTTGAGCAGTTGAGCGCGGCCGGGTGGAAATATGGAGGTCTGGGGGGGGAGCAGGGAGGGCGTCACAGGAAGAAGCCTGAGCCCCCCAAAATGGCTTTCTGTTTTTCAGGTTTCCCCCAGGCACCTCTAAGCTTTCAAGCCAAACGTTCTCACTGGCCAGAGCTTTCTGGAAGCATTGTACGACTCACTGGCTTGAGCTGATTTTCAAGCTCAGCATTAAGTTGACTCTCTCTCTCTCTCTCTCTCTCTCTCTCTCTCTCTCTCTCTCTCTCTCTCTGTGTGTGTGTGTGTGTGTGTGTGTGTGTGTGTGTGTGAGTGAGTGAGTGAGAGAGAGAGAGAGAGAGAGAGAGAGAGAGAGAGAGAGAGAGAGAGAGAGAGAGAGAGAGATTTCACAGTGGGAAACATGTTGACCCATAGTGAAAAGACATAAACTCATGCGCAGGCATCAACCAGGTCGACTCTGATTAATCGTCTCCCCCCATCAGTGGTTCTGTAGTGTTGGTGTCAGCATATGCTGGGCCCCAGTTTGCTTCAAGGGCACTCATGCAAAGCATGCATGTCAACAGGACCCCCATTTCTCTATATGGTGGGAGGGAGGTGAAAGTGGCTTCCCTCTCCCCCCTTCATCACCTTGCGGCTACCCAAGAGAGCAATGTGATTGGCTAGAGGGTGGAAGAAGAAGGCAGGACCAGCCTAAAAATTGCACTGGTCTTTGCATCTTCTCCTGTTCCTCAGCCAGTTGCATTTACTTGGGTTGAATAATGTGTCACTTCATTGCTGCCAGAGGTTGATGCAAGGCGACTTCTGGGGTTGGCAGGGCAAGCCGGTGGGGAGCTTGTGGGCTCTCAGCCATTGTTTAATCTGGCCAACCTCAGATGCTGCATATGATCCCCCTCCCCTAGTCAGAGAGCCCCCTGAATCTGGTGAAAGTGGGTGAAGGTGCTGGTGAAAATGGGAGCACCTTGTCCCCCAACAGGGAGTGGGCAGGGCTGCAAAAAGGGGTCCAGTGTAGGGCTCCGGATTAGCACATACATTTAATGTTCATGGTGAGTAAATATATTTAAATGCTTCTTAAATACTGTGGATCTCAAAAATCCCTTGTGGCTCTGAAACATCTGAGGTTTATCATACGTGGCTTCCTACATTAAGCAAGTTTGGCCACCCTGGGTATATGGTATCTGCGGAGTTATAAATTGGGTAGAGATTATTATGGTTGCTTGATATACAGAAATCCCTGATAACACTGACTTTCCTTCAATCCAAATGCACGTATGTAAGTTCATCTTTCGGTCTAAACAGTACCTGCGTGATTTAATGGAACTATTATAAGTTTGGTGGAGGTATGGAAAATCAGTTGGCTTTTGCATTCTTGATAGTCCAAATTTCAAAAATTGCCCTGTGGTGAATTTGCAGGAGGTTATACGTTCCAAGAAAGCAAAAAGAAAATTGCATCTTGATTGACATGTTTATGACTGCAAAGAATTTCCCAATTTGGGGCTGCAAGAACATTCTGGTATTTTGTTATTCAAATGGCAGCTGCCTCCCCCCCACTCCCGCCTCCCCCCCCACACACACAACATGGCAAACTCCTTTTGAAACGGGGATTCAAACAAAGTTGGTGAAATGTCATGGTGGTCAGGTTGCAGTATTGGAAAATAAACAAAAGTCACACTCCCAGGGGACATTCATGCATCCTCAATCAAGGGTGGCACCAGATTTGCTGGGTCCACTCTTTATGCGTAAGGGATCCACCACATATGTTGAGCATATGTTTACAGCTGCCCAGGGTTGGCTGACCCATAAGGCCAACTGAAGCAGTCGCCTCAGGCAGCAGATTGACGGCAGCAACCCCCCCATGATTGTGTCCCCCCCCGCACTTGCTTCCACAGCTTTGCACCCCATCAGACTGTCAGCCATGGAGATGCTTCCTGAATGATTGGTGGCGGGGGGGGGGAGAGATGGTGACAGCAGGCCTGTTGTAGGGAGAAGTATGGGTGGGCATAGGTGTGGGCACTTGACCTGTGCCCCAGTTGACCCCACTGGTGATGCTAGCTTTCAGTTCAACTTAAAACAACTTTCCTAACCAACTTTCCAGCACCAGGGTAAGGACAATGCAGCTCTGAGATAAGGAAACAAGCATTCCTTTACCTTGAGGAGGCCTCCGTGACTACTACAGGATGCAGCACGTGCCCCATTGGCACAGCTATGTCCGTGCTGGAACGCTGGTTAGGATTGCGCCCTTAGCCACATATCTTTTGGAAGCAGAAAAGAAAAATCTCATGATTTTGAAAGCAGATCTCATGCTTTGCTGCAGCACACAAGAGAGGGCACTGCTGAAATGCGTCTTCTCCCAGCTGCTTCAAGAGGGGTGGGTGCACGAAGTGGAGTGCAAGGAATGGAGCTGACCTCCGCTGCCAAAAGAGATTTCTCAGCTCCCCAAAGAGACAAAATGCCTTTAATTTTTAATAACAATTAATGTATTTGGGAAGGAGAGGGGGACTGAGGGCGGGGAGTCCGACTTACAAGCGTGTCGTGGTATGTGGGTTAAGTTGCTGGGGGTGGGGTGGGAATCAGAGTTGCTGAGAGAAAAACCCAGATAAACAAAGTAGGTGATGCTCCCTCGTATTAATCTCCCTCGGAAGACTATAAGAAGAGCTCTGATGAAGCAGACCAAAGGCCCTTATTCCCTGTGTATAGTAATCAGATGCCCCCAGTGCATGAAGGCTTTATAGCTAATAGCCATTGCTAGACTTCCATAAGAAGAGCCCTGCTGGACCATATCAGATCCATCAAGTCCAGAAGCCTCCTTTCCCCAGTGGCCAATCAGAGGCCTCCGGAATCCTTTTGAACAGGGCATAAACTCATGTTCTGGCAGACTAACACCCTATTAGGATTGGGCCACTAGTTACAGAAAAGCATGGGTGAACATAAGTGAGCCAAGAGCATCATGAAACTGTGGGTTTAGAGCAGTGGTTCCCAGCTGGGGGTCTGCAGGTAATCCATAATAGCCTGAAAAGTGGTCTGCAATGTCTCATAAAAATGATCAGCCTTCAGTAATTTTAATAGGTGCTTCTGGTTAGAGGCGTCCCGAGGAGGGATGAAACCCAGTGCGGCTGTCACCCCATAGCATGGTGTCATCCCAGAGGCCGGACTCCCCTTGCTCCCTTGCAACTGGGATTCAGAGGCGTACTAAGGGCCCAATCCTGAACCCTACAGCTCTTGCATACAGAGCATACTCTGGGCACCGGGTTTCAAATGTGCCATAAGGCATGTTCAGCATGGGCAGTAAGGCTTCACCACCCGCACTGGCCTAGCACCAAGCCGAGCACCAGCAAGTGGCTACATGGGTCTGGCGCATGGTAAGTTCATGGGTCCCTGGTGCTATGCATTGTCTGGTGGCCAAGGAGTGCGTTCCTGGGTGGGGAAAGGAGTGGAGTAGGTGCGCTCATGTGGGGCCCTCAAAGTGTGGGGCCCAATGTGATGACATTGGTCACATTGGCTTAAGGTTGGTCTTGCCATGGACTTCCTAGGCATGTTGCTCAGCTTTGGTCTTTCTTACCTTTAATGTGTGGATGATAATAAATGAAGTTACTGTAAAAGTGACATCAAGGTAACATATGTGATTTATTTTGCATACTCAAGAAAGCTCTACACAGATTGTGTTACTTTTTAAAATAAGAGATACGTTTGAAAAACAAACATGAACGGGGTCACAAAAACGATTTGGTGCCCTGAAACGAGCCAACAATAGGTCCCAAAATCTAACAGGGTTCCAAAGGTAGGGGGAAAAGCACCCCTACAGCTTTGTCATGCTCCGGCCCGTCTTGTGTTTTCCTGCCCAAACTTCAGCAGTGCAAGGCCAGCTGCTTTGCATGCTAGAAATCTAACAGATTCAACACTCCCCCCTCCGCCGCAAGAGGATAAGGACACGTCCCAGCCATTGTGTCTGCATCCCGGCCCAGGAGTAACTTCAATTGCTATGCAGGTCTGCAGAACCCCAGGAAGCCGCTAGGTAATTATTTCTAGCTTTTCCAGCAGCGAAGGTGTAATTACCATCCCCTCAACAGCTCAGGCTAAAGGCTCGTGAAAATGGAAATGAAAAAAAAGGGTTATAATCTCTCTGCGGGTCAGACTCCAGCAATGGAAAGGGATTCTAATTGTTTTCGAAGACTAAGACAACCAGCAGCCTCCCTCCGCTGTGGTTAGAACGATGCCACGAGGACACCATGCAATGAGGCTGTAAGGTCCGCTCCGTTTGCAGGGCGCCTTGACGAGATGCAAAGGCTTTAACAAAAGAGAGGCGGTGCTGGCACAGCCGTTGTGTGCAAGCACGGAGTGCGCTGCGCAAAGCGCATGCAACAAAACTCGCTCTCCTTCAAAATAGTCTCCCGCTTTGGCCAGGGACAGCTGCCATGTTGAGATGTGCCCGTTCCATACCTACAAGGTGAAATCAGTGGAAATTGTAGCCTGTATTGTCAGCTCAGAAGCGAGTCCACCAAATTCAATGGGATTTCCTGCCAAGGAAATATGTCGAGGGTTGCTGCCTTAGGATGGATCAACAGAAAGAATGAGTGGATCTCCTCTGTTCGGTTGCATTATCATATTAGAACATCACTCCGTGTTTTAGAACGTTCTTTTATTCTCATAATGGAACAATGAGAATGACTAAAATTAATTCCAGAAACTGAATACAATGCAAATTGTCACCTTTTTCAATTAATCTGGAATTTTATTCCAACTCCATGGTACCTGTGTGTATGTATGTGTGTTTCTGTGTGCATTCACACGCCTTAATAAAACCCTGCAAAAAAAGCAATTATTTTTGTGCTGTATTTTACTGCTGCGCACCAAAGACTTGGTGACATGCCACACAAAAAGAATTTTGATGCAATCATACATATAATTGCATCAGGACTCTATTTTTATGGTGTTTTATCAATGTATACATGCCTGTTGTTAAAAGGAAAGTGACATGGACGAGCAAATGAAACTGAAAGCCACAGCAAACAAGGCCTGCATAGCACTCTGTATAAAATTGAGATAAAATAGATAATGGAACAATGGAATTCCTAGTACATCTTGTCCAGTTTGGGAAGAAGAGCAGGCAATTCAGGGCTAAATCCTGTGCCCGATATCACTAGCAATATCACCAGTGCTTGTGCCACTGGCTCCAAGTGTCGTAAACATGCCATAAAGCACATTTATGGGGAATAAGGCGTGCCAGCGCTGGGCCAGTGCCAGTCGGCAGGTATAGAGCCAAGAAGACCCACTGCTGCTGACTGCAGTCTTTATGGGGAGGTGGAGAGGGGGCAGAACTGGGAGGCGGGAGGGGAGGATTGGGCCCAGGAGGGAAGGGGAGATGATAGCCTCTGCTGCCAAATCCTGAGCCCCCTCCCTGGCCGGGCGGCCTGACATCAACCTTCTCGACTCTGTGCCTGTTCAAATATGGGCGCATAGTCAAGGTGACCCCATTGACGCCAGCTGCAGTCTCCCCTGCAAATGCCTCTTTTCCGCAAGGAGACCTCCAGTGATATACTGGCTGGCTCCCATAGGATCCAGCGGTCACCATTTTGGTGCCACTGGAGCCATGGGTGCCTTGCGGCTTAGGATTGGGCTATCAGTGATCCAAAAACTAGACCAAAATTCAGGTTAGAATTTCAGAAAGTCATTAGTCTAAGAGTGCAATCCTAAACTGCTAGTTAGGCTAGCAAAGTTTGGCCAGCACACCATATAGTATGCTTGGATCACTCTCGGAGTCAGAGAGGCCAGCACACAGACGTGCGCCATCCTCTCTGAATCTGATGGTAGTCCAAACGCACTTTATGGTATCCCTTGTGCTGGCCAAACTTTGCTGGCCTAAGTTCAGGTTAGGATTGCGCCCTGAATGAGCAGGTATGCCATAGTTCTCTGGTCTGAATGGGGAAAAACGAACAACTTGGACGTACAACAGCACAGCAAAAGCGTCACTGGGGAATGGCAGTATCTTCAGCGGTGAAGCAAAGTGCAGCAGATTTAGGTTTGATACCCAGCCCGTCTAGGTAGAGCAAGACAAGTCTTCCTGTCCAAAGCCCTGGAGACCTGCTGCCTGTGTAGACAATACTGAGCTAGTATTACAATCCTGAGCTAGATGGACCAATGGCCTGATTCATGAGAAAGCAGATTTTCATTTCACATATACCTGCCAAAACAATTCCTGATTCTGACTGCACAATGCTAGGTGTTGTTTTTGTGGTGGTGTTTTTTTTTTTTTTTTTTTTTTTGGAAAGACAGAAACGTATGCAAGACAGGGAGGAAATGGACCGTTCTGTACATCCCTCTACTGTACATGACAAGATCTTATACAGCAGGAGCAGTGCTGCTTGGGTAGAGACGTGAGCTGAGCTGGGCTGATTTATGCCTCATCTCAGACCACAGATTACACGGTTTCCATGTTCAGCTAACAGGTCAGCAGGACTGAGCGAGCACCTAATTCGCCATGGAGGGAAATCATGTCATCTCAGGGTGTGGAGCCAGATGCTCTGACTGGGACGTTTTCTTGAAAAAGGAAACTCCTCTGGGATTCAAGGCTGGCGAAATACCAAGAGAAGAGATATGGGCCAGAGACAGAAAATAGCTGTTAAGAGAGTCCAAGGAGGTAGGAGAGCAGTACAATTCTCTAGGGTTGGTGCTCCTGTTCCCAGGGATGTAGCTAAAGAAGTGCAGGGGGTGCAATTGCAACAGGCAACAAGCTTTAGGTGGACAACAAGCTAAGCTTGACACTAGTGGCCAAAATTGTAAAAATCTTGGTATGTATGAATAATACACCACGTTATATACAATTCAATGCAGAATTTAATTCAAAATGCAATGAAACGAATCAGAGTGTCGTATCTTCATTCTATCATATGTTATGGCCCAAAACCCACAAAAATAAAAATACAACTGTGATGTGACTTCCTGTTGTGATGTCACTTCTGGGGCATCATTTTGCCCTCTGCCCCAGGCTACACTTTCAATAGCTATGCCTGTTCCTTGTTACCCTGCTGGTGCTATGGGATGGTCCTGCAATTCTCCTGACAGATTAACTCTCCAAATTTGGAATCTTGAATTATCTTGTCTCTTTTCCAAAATGGAACTGATGAATTCGGAATTCTCCATTGTTTCGTTTTTTATAACTATATTTTGTACAGAGTACAGTGCATGCTGTATTGAAGTACAGGACTGCAGCATCTAGTTCCTTCTGTTCATTGGCTTTCTCACTTCATACTATACACAGGGGCATTGGTAAAACACTACAGAAAAGCAACCTTGCTGTGATCACAGGTGTGATCCTATCAAGTGATTCTTTTCTTATGGTGTTTCACAGATGATCAGGAATGCAAGTGTGTACCAGTAAAACACTGCACAAAAAGAATCTTGATGGAACTATCTTGCATGTACACCAAGAATGTGTTTCTTGCAGCATTTTTCCAATGTGTACATTAATAACACAAGGACAGGAAGATGCATATTATCTGAAAACTTTGGTGAATTGCATATGCTCCAATTCTGGAATTAATTGTAGATATTCCCCAGTTAACCAGAATTCACGAGAAGTAGATTACAGTAGAAAACAAAATTCAGACCCCGTTATGAAAAGAATGCCCCACCCCATCTTTGCTTTTCAGAATCCCCCCGGCATATTCCCTGGGAGCTGGCTGTGTTTCCCCACCATGGCAGCCCACACAGTGGCTTACCCATGATTGACCTTTGAAGCAAGGACTAAAACCTGAAATAACATGAAGGATTATCTCACATGTCACATTATCACATCTGACAGTCACACATGTGCAAGCTCATAAATAGATGTATGTCTCTGTCTGTCACTTTCACAATTTTATTATTATTTATTCCACCAAGTAGCTCAGGACCATGTTGTACACAATTCTTTCCCTCTTTTAGCCTCACAGCTGCTCACTGGGGTAGGCGAGGCTTGCAGAGGTTGGCTTGACCAGGGTCACCTAATGAATTCAATGGCTGGATGTGAGATTTGAACTTGTGCCTCCTCATTCACAGCCCACACTCTAACCACTTCCCCTCACTGGGGCAGTGTGGACATTACTAAGACATTGTCCTCGGATGTGGAATTGCAGGATACTGCTGTCTCCAGACTCCCTCCTGCCACTCACCCATCCAGTCAGTTAGCTCAGCCCAGAGCTATTGCTGATGAAAATGCCAGTCTCCAGTGCTGCTTCGCAGAGCAATATAAAACGACTATAGATGGATGATCCCTTATCTGGACATCTGAAATCCAGACTATTCTGAAATCCAGACATCTTTGTCCAAGACTTTGTTTTAAACTTTCAATAGAAAGAAGGTCTTGTGCACATTCCCACGTATAAGCTGTAAGTTCTATTCTCTGCTCTGTGGTGCGTGCCATTGTTGAAAAATGTCAGAGGCCAGCGGACACCCACATGGGTAACAGTGAAAAGAGCAAGAGGAAGCATTTCTCAGTGTATTCACGCAATTATTCCGAAATCCAGACAAAACTAAAATCCGGACACCTTCCCGTCCCAAGCACTCCGGATACAGGATAATCAACCTGTAGTCCCCTGCCCCAAGGATCTTGCAATCTGCATGCAGGCTACAATGGAGAAGACAGCAGAGGGAGGGGCAGGCTGAGAAAAGCCTTCCATGAGGAAATGCAGTTGCATGTATTTAAGCTTTGTTTCAGCGGGAAGTGAGGACCAAGGAGTGGAGCCAAACACTTCAGGGGAAAAGTAGATATGGAGAAGGAGACATGGGGGTTCTTTTCTGCTGCTGCTGCTTCTGAATCTGAACAGTTCTCACCCTTGAAGAGATCCAACTCGAGCTGAAATCCAGGTGCATGCTGTATGCATACAGCGTAACCTAATTATTAATAAGTAATGTGCAGCCCTCCCCAGCCACTGGCCACCAGAGAATCGCAAAGTGCTTTCTAAATATTGATCGTTTAAATTACACTATCAATCCCATCACCACCCCTCCTTCGCCTCTGTCACAATTGTAGCTTAGGTCATCTCCGTCTGGCACGTAAGGGAGGGGAACCAAGGCAGGTCCGTGAAAGAGAGTGCAGGATAAGGAACTACCACCAGGCACAGCCAGCTCTCAAAACAGCCTGACCGTTTTCATGTGAACCAAGATGATTTGGGTACAGCAGAGCAGCTGCACAGCTCAGATCTATCATTTCTGAAGGAGACCTCGCCAGACCTCGGAGCTGAGCTAAGAGAGAGCTTTTCTGACCTTAGAGCTGAGCTATGTCTCAGCGTGCCGTCTAAGAGTCGCCCTGGGTTGTTGACACTGCAGGCAGCTGTGTCGGCCCAGCTGCGCGGAGGACGGGCCGAGATAAGCCGTCCTTGTGCTGGCTGAACGTGGCCAATGCAGGGGGCTTTTAGGGGTGGGGGAAAGTGGGAGGGAGGCAGAATGGGGTGGAGGGAGGGCAGTCCCATTGGTGGGGCAGGAAAGGGGGTGGAGCCAGAATCCTTACCCCGATTCAGGCCTCTGTGGGCTGCTAGGACTTGCACCTGCTACATAACATAGGTACAACACATTCAGAATATTCCGAAAAGGATATGGAGTTCTTTCGACTTTCAAAAAGTGTGACTTATTAAAAACAATGACTTCACTTCCTGCTTAATGACATCACTTCTGGCCCTAGGTCTTAGGGGGGTCCTGACAGGTTGTCGTACCTAAAAAGGGGGTCCCAGTGCAAAAAAGGTTGGGAACCACTGTGGAAGAGCAACAGACAGCTCTGTCTTGCCAGTCTGGCTACATCTTCTCCCTCTGGTTCTTATTTATTTATTTTTATTTATTTTAAAGATTTTTACCCCGCCTTTCTGCCTAAAAAGGCATTCAAGGCGGCAATACAAAAACAATTAAAAAACAGAATAAAAACATCATAATTTAAAAACAGTGATTAAAAACAATATAAAAATACAATATACAAATACAACTGTTATCCCCTGGATCGAGTACAAAAAAAATAAAAAATACAAGAAATACAAGACCAGCCAGCCTGTCAGCAACTAAAAGCCTGTTTAAACAAGAAGGTCTTCAGTCCCCGCCGAAATACCGCCAACGAGGGAGCAGTTCTTAGCTCTAAGGGGAGGGTATTCCAAAGTTGGGGTGCCACCGCCGAGAAGGCTCTCCTGCTGGCCGCCACCCCTCTCACCTCTCCTGGTGGCGGCACAGTCAAAAGAGCCCCCCCAGATGACCTCAGAATACGGGTCGGATTATATGGAAGGAGGCGGTCCCTCAAATACCCTGGGCCCGAGCCGTAAAGGGCTTTAAAGGTCAAAACCAGCACTTTGAATTTGGCCCGGAACAGAACCGGCAGCCAGTGTAGTCGCCGAAGCAGCGGCTCAACAGAGTCAAACCGCTGTGCCCCAGCAACCACCCGAGCAGCCGCGTTCTGTACTAGTTGTAATTTCCGGACCGTCTTCAAAGGCAGCCCCACGTAGAGCGCATTGCAATAATCTAACCTAGATGTCACTAGGGCGTGGGTCACTGTGGCCAGGTCCGCACAGCTCAGGTACGGTCGCAGCTGGCGGATCAGCCGAAGCTGAGCAAAGGCTCCCCTGGCCACCGCCGACACCTGAGACTCCAGGTGCAGCTGTGAATCCAGGAGAACCCCCAAGCTGCGAACCTGCTCCTTCAGAGGGAGCGCAACCCCATTCAGAGCAGGGCGATAATCCAATACCCGAGCTGTGGATTTCCGGACCAAGAGCACCTCTGTCTTATCCGGATTTAATTTCAGCTTGTTCGCCCGCATCCAGCCCCCAACTGCCTCCAGACAACGATTCAGGACCTCAACTGCCTCCTCAGAATCAGGGGGAAAGGAGAGATAGAGTTGGGTGTCATCAGCATATTGATGACACCCCACCCCAAACCCCCGGATGACCTCTCCCAGCGGCTTCATGTAGATGTTAAATAGCATGGGGGATAAGATAGACCCTTGCGGCACCCCAAATTTAAGAGGTCGGGGTGCCGAACAAGCGTCCCCCAGCACCACCTTCTGGGATCTGTCAGCCAGGAAGGAGCGGAACCACTGCAAAACAGTGCCTCCAAGCCCCAACGCACCCAGCCGACCCAGAAGGACACCATGGTCGATGGTGTCGAAGGTGTCGATGGTGTCGATGCAGTGGTTATGATTTTAATCTGCCTGCTATGCCATTAGACCTTCACCACCACCACCACCACCACCACCACCACCTTGCTGTAGCCTGCTTTGGGGGGCCAAGCCAAGACCCAACAACCTCTTTGTTCCTCCCCATGACAGTCAGAATAAATTATGAGAACTGCTACAAAATGTCCTCTATTAGCACAATTTATATGAGTTGCAAAATTTCACATCACTTTCCTTGAATGAGAATTTTTTTTTAAAGTTTAGTATGGCATACATACACAGCTTTGACTACCTATCCTCCAATATTTCAATGATGGAAATAGGGGTACGTTTGTGCTACGCGCTGCCACTTTAACAGGCAAGCCCAGAATGCGGGATTGGTCCTAATATGGGATTTTTTAAAGAATGGCAAAACTGTTGGTTTATGTGTGGGTAAGAGAAGTGAATAGTGGAATGCCTTTATGGTGAATTGGGAAGGGTTATTTTGTTTTATACAATTAACTCTTTATTTCAAGAGTCACATCTTTTTTTTAATGCTGTAACGAGAAACGGATGCTGCATTACCCCATCGCATTATCAGAGTCTGTTCTATAGTCTTGATGTTATAAAAATGCATGGGTATTAAAAATGAAAGAGGAAAGACTGTGTGGGAGGAGGTTTTCTGGTTTTTCAGCAGAAGCCTGTGTGCGTAGTTGACCTGCTCAGCACCAAAGCCCCACATTCATCAGCGGGTCCGCCGGGCCAGCACAACCTTTGAACCCTCAGATGCAGTGGCAATGTCTAGTGTGCCATTAGGGGTTACACCTGACAACCTGATGCCTGGCTAGGTCTATATGTTCTTCCCCAGGATCATGAGCTGTTCCAAGCAGGGCCGGCCCATTCATGAGGCCAACTGAAATGGTTGCCTCAGGCAGCAGACTGGGGGAGGGAACCAACCACTTACAAGCCTCCACTGCTCCTCCTTCTCTTTCCATGTTGGGGTTGGAAAAGGAAGAGGGACAGAGAAGGGAGGGGAAGGAGAGTGCTGAGCTAGAAACTGGAGAATGGGAGGAGCAGAAGCTTGCACAGCATCGGGTAAGGGGGTAGCATTTGGTTTGTCGCCTCTGGCATCAGGAGGTCTTGGGCCAAAATTGGCCTTTTTTCAGTGAGTTGTAAACAATAAGTAGCTAATTTATTTTAAAAGTTTTTAGACATTGTAAGAAGCTGATCTCATACAGTATGTCGCTCATATTATTATTATTATTATTATTATTATTATTATTATTATTATTATTA
>JAJKFI010000116.1:1407233-1428456 GCA_029204185.1 Lerista edwardsae
TATTATTATTATTATTATTATTATTATTATTATTATTATTATTATTATTATTATTATTATTATTATTATTTATTTGATTTTTTATGTTTCCCCACTCTCATATCAGGTATCATTGCCTATCTCACACCCTCCCACTTTACATTGCTGAAAGCTTTTCTTCACCGGCAAGTGAATGTTGTATTCATTGTATTCAATGTTGTATTCAATTGCCCATCTTCCATTGATTCAGAAGCCAAGAAGGTGGCATGTATTGGGGTTCCAGAAAAGCACAATATCCTACACCAGTGACGGCAAGGCTATGACATGCGTGGAGTTAACCTGGAGTTAGGCCGGCACAGCTAGGCCACCATACACTGTGGTGTGTCACCTTTGTGTTCACCAACACCTGACAAAAATTGAGTTTATTTTACTTATTTTTCATTTTTTGTAATTATTTGATGTTTCTTTATAGAATACATAGCACCACACATGATAGGACTGTATTTTTTGTTTAACTAAATGAATATAAAGAACTGTTTCTCTTTTGTTTGGGAGGGGAATTGGCACACCAGTAGAGTCAAGTTAAGCATGTTCTGAAGTTTTGACACGCCAAGCCCAAAGGTTTGCCATCACCGTCCTACACCATGGCATCAACAGTAAAAACAGTAATCAGCAGCAGCAGTGTTGAAATGGCCACCAGCGCACTGCATGGTGAATTAGAGTGCAGAGCGCACTCCTAACCTGGCGTGAGGCTGGCACAGCTAGGCCACCAAAGTTTGGCCGGCACAAGGGACACCATAAAGCGCATTTGATCCACTTTCGGAGTCAGGGAGGATGGCACACGTCTGTGTGCTGGCCTCTCTGACTCCAAGAGTGATCCAAACATACTTTATGGTGGCCAAACTTTGCTGGCCTAACTGTGCCAGCCTAACTCCAAGTTAGGATTGCGCCCTTAGTGTTAACGCAGCGCACTGATGAGCATGCAGACCAGAGACAAGACACATCAACTTCCTATTTGCATTTGAATTTGTATCCTGCCTTTCTCCCCGGAGTGACCCAAGGCAGTGAGTTGGGTTGTGTGCCATTTTAAAAAATATATCATGCCACAAACCCTTCCACCCTCCACCTTGCCCCTTCCTGTTGCACAACAATGGTGAGCAGCCTTATTGGGGCCAAATTGCTCAGAACTTACGAACAGGGCTTTATTTATTTAGGGCCAAATCCTATCCAGTTTTCCAGTGCCGGTGCAGAGTTGCCTAAAGGGCATGCACTGCATCCTGCAGTGGGGGGACAGTCACGAAGACCTCATCAATGTAAAGGAGCAGTTGTTCCCTTACCTCGGGGCTGCATTGCGGCTGCATCGGTGCCGGAAAAGTGGGTAGGATTGGACCCTTATTTGTTTATTTATTTATGGGGACATTTCACCTTCCGTCCCCTCGTGCTAACCCTACACGCAACCTTAGACAGCTCCTCCTTTGTATGCTAGCTATGTGATCAAATCGGGTCTAGAAATTAACTCCCCTACAGGGACTGCTTTGTGAGCGTTTTTCAACTTCCAAAGTTTTAATGCTCAGATATTCTCTCGCGCTCCCCAACATAAGAAGCCTTCTAAGAACATTTCCTATTACAGACGGAGATCTCTCGGGATGGTGCGTTCACTACCCGCTCTCCAGATTCTTCTTGTGTGTGTGTCTCTCTCTCTGTGTGTGTTTTAATACCCAGAGAAAATAAATATCCCATCTAGATCCAATTTGTTTGAAATATCTTCTGAAAGAGCCCTCCGTTCGCAGTGGTTGCTTGCATTAATTCTGCCAGGGTTGAGAGAACAGCTCATCTTCCATCATAATAATGGCTTCTGCGCAATGGCAATGCTACGAACCTGAGGAGCTTGCGCTCACTATTTGCAACGAGCCCAAAAGGTGAGTCTTGTCATTTTCAGTGGTTCTTAAAAGCTCCTATCATCTCCATCTCAAACCTCCCTGCCCCTTTTCTCTCTTTGGACATATGCCACCAAAGGAAGTGGCATACATCCAAGGAGACCCATAGGTGGCCCCAGGGCTTACATGGGGGTAAGTATAAATGTTTTGTACTGATGTCCTATTTGCCCTTCGGCCACCTCACCCCACTGCTTGATGCAGTGCACACATGGGATAGGATCAGGGCCTAATTCTCACGCCTTAGAGGCTGAGCCAAAATTGTGCTCAAAGTTGGTCATGTTATTTGCAGAGTGCAAAGTGTCTTCAGACCACTTTCGGAAATGGAGGTGGAACATAGGAGGCTGCTTAATACTAACAGCACAATCCTAATCTGGGGTTAGGCTAATCATAGGCCGGCAAAGTTTGGCTGGCACAAGGGCTACCATAAAGCGCTTTTGGTCCACTCTCGGAGTGAGGGAGGATGGTGTACATCTGTGTGCTGGCCTCTCTGACTCCGAGAGTGGTCCAAACATATTTTACAGTGCCACTCATGCTGGCCAAACTTTGCTCGCCTAACTCCAGGTTAGGATTGCGCTCTAAGTCACATAATTGGTCCATCTAGGCAGTGTTGTCAGACACTGACGGGCAGCTGCTCTCCAGGGTTGCAGACAGGAATTGTTCTCTGCCCTACCAGGTGATGCGGGCAGAATTGAACCTGAGTCCTTCTACATGCAAAGCAGCTGCTTGGTCACTGAGGTCTACCTCTCAGCCAGAGGTTTCTGTTCCTAGGGAGGGAACTCACAGCACAATCCAATGGAGCAACACCCCTGCATTGGCACTACGACTCCCAGACCGGTGCTACCTCTAGCGCTGGACTGGGAGTGTGGGTGGCAAGCCGCCTGTGCACCAGTCAAACTTGACTGGCGCAGGGGCGGCTCTAGCTGGGAGGGAGGGCGGAACTGAGTGGGGGGGGGTAGAACTGGGCGGGTGTCGGACGCGGCCATTAGGCCTCATCCAAGGCCTCATCCCCAGGCCGCACAGCCCCAAGTCAGGCCACACAGTCTCCTCAGTTCTGCACCCATGATTTTGTGGGCGCAGATCCGAGGAGCACATTGGGAAGGCTAGCACCTTCCCAGGTGCAAGGGTCTGAACGTGCCCTTGCACCGGGGAGGCTCCAGGCTCCCTGAGCGCTGCGTTGGATGCAGCTGGCCTGCCTGCTCCAGCGCAGCGTAGGACTGCACCCTCAGTCCTGAAGGCCAGCGATGCTACCAAGTCACATTAGATTTTATCCCAAAGGCAAACGTAGGGACAGTGATGTGGGATCTGGGAGCGTATATGTACAAATACTTTCCATACAAAAGCAGACTGAGGAGGCAGGCGCTTCTTCGAGCATTGTGTCCATTTTCCCCATTAATCCCCTTGCCCAGCTGGTTGCTGGCAAGACCAGAGCCGGCAAAGGACTGCATGCCGGGTGCATTGAAGCTCATTTTCCAATCGCTTGCTCACTTTCTCATCCTCCCCAGATCGCATGCTTTTTACACCAGTTCACTCTTCCTGCACGAAGCTCCACTCAATTGTCTGGGCGCGATGTTAATATGTCTGCATCAAAATCCCAGCAACTGGCAAGAGTCCACATCGCACAGCGAAGTCTACAAAATAAATCTTTCAATTAGCCGTGTATTGACGGAAGCGCCTTTGGAACGGATTTTTCTACATTGGAAAGTGCTTTGCAACCGAGTTTAGATTTTCTTCTTTTTAATAATCTTTTTATTTATTGAAACTGGTTATTCTTTAACAACTCTGGAAGGTAAAAGAGGAGATTTTCATGGATAAAAATGATTCGCATAAATATTCAAGCGGACAAAAAAATCCATCCATTATAATATTACAGACTTTATTACCCTCTTGTGCTAAACTTTTTACTACTTTATTTCTGGTACAAAGCTGATGTATATCAGAGAACATTGTCCTACAATCTGTTATCAATAGAAGGAAATCTGATGTGGCAGGCTGCCCACTGTGTGGGGCCTTAGTGTTCACATGCATACATTGACATGGATGTGCGTGAGAGTCCTTAAATACTTCTTGGACCTGACAACTCTTCCCAAGGTTCTCTCCCTTGCGGGGAAGTGGAGAGCATCAAAGGGCCAATTCTCCAGCTTGGAGCCTGGCCACCATTGCCTCTCTGCACACCCCCTGTATGGATGTGCGCTCTTTGGAGCATGAAATCCTTGGGTCAGAAACATGTTGATCCCTTCGTGGAAATTGGGTTAGTGGCCGTCATCTGTAGAAGTTCAGAGCCCTGGACATCTCAGCTTCAAGTTTTTGATTGGGGAGAACTCCAAAGTGTCTGGCCTGATTCTCCTGAATCAGATGGCACCTTATGTGGCAGAGGCCAGGTCACTGTTTGGAGCCCAGGTCCCAATCCGCATGAGAGGCAGCATGGTGAACTGGTTAGATTATTGAACTGGGACCAGGACAGACCTGGGTATGAATTGCTACGCAACCATGAAGCTTACTGACAGCACAATCCTATCTATATTTACTCAGAAGTAAGTCCCATTGTGTTCTAGGATTGCAGCCTAAATGACTTTGAGCCAGTGTCTTTTCCTCACTCTAATCTACCTCACTGGGTTGGTCTGAGGGTAAACAGAAGTGGGAATCAGAGAGACCACACTGAGCTGCTTGAAGGAAGGGCAGGGTAGGACACTACCCACTCTCCCTGTTGCCCCTTGCGCCATGTTGCCTTCTATTTCTAATGGTACCCTAACCCTCAGAGTCAGCTTTGGGAAGGAAGCACAGCTTTATGAAAGAGGGGCAGGAAAACTCCTCCACCCCGTGAGGAAAACGCCACTTGCAATTCTCTGGCTCAGAGCCAATGATTCCAGCAGCTTTTTTGTCATTGGTGAGGTACATGTATTGGGCGGGAGGGGGGCGCCAATGGTGGCAGTTATGCATCTACTTAGCAACAATTTCAGAGAGCAGAATGCCCCCCCCTGTTTCTCCCTGTAAAGCCCACAAACTATCCTTCAGGGGCCAAAGATGTTTTTATGGTTTATGCTAGCCATTAACAGTCCTTGGATGAAAGCGGCCTATATGGGGGGGGGGGGAGAAGAAAGGAGGCGGCCCGGGGGGGAGAAGCTGCATTGTTATTATTCCCCCTGCTTGGCGAGGTTCCTTATGTTTCACTACAGAGTCCGTAAATGCCTTTGAATCCCCTGCTGAAATGCTATTTTCTAACCGCTGGCAACAATGGGCTACAGTGAATTAGTCCTTCACCTCCTTGCAGCGACAGAGCACAGAGGTGGGGAGGAGGATCAAGCGAAGGGAGGGGGAAAGAAGGGACCCGTTCTCCTCTCTCTCAGGTAAAGGAAGGACATTTTAAAACGCAGACAGCAATTGCAAGAGCCTGCCAGCATCAGAGAGATGCTTCCCCGGCACACACACTTCCTGACAGCTAAGGGTGCAGTCACCAAACCCTTACCGTTGGGTCATCTGTAGGCTTCAGCCAGATGGTGAGCTTAACCGACACCACAGTGTGCTGTGGTTATTTTCTCTGTGCTCTGGTTATTTTCTCCACCATTAATCTGAAATGTCCACCTAAAACTCTAAGCACGTTGCAGCACTGATAAAACAGTCGCCCCATTCACAATGGCTGCAAGGCGTGGCTCTGAGCAGCCTTCCTCAAAATGGCTTCCTTTCATTCAGTTCACTCAGGGACTTGCGGCGGCTTAATTGTGGCATCTTGCTCTCGACCGAGGGCACGCCATTTCCCTGACTCCAATCTCCAGGTCTGCATATGAGCCAGTATAATGGCTGACTATGAGTGATGGAACAGGAAGTTCCAAGCAGTGAGACAGGAAGTACCCAGAAGTGAGGCAGGAAGTCTGCTGTTCAAATACCTCCTCTGGTGTCATTACTAATCTCTTTTATAATACTTTCCCATTTTGTATCCCCCCCCCCAAAATCACTTAAATACCCCCTCCGTTTTGCTGCAAGCAAATTGGGTTGTCTCAGCCCTACTTCAACAGTTCAAGCAAGTCAAGCCACCTTTGACTCAGACTTCCCACACGATTGGCCACACTGCTTGGCAGTCCAAATGCCACCTTGTTGTTTTATTTGCGCAAGTGCCCAGAGTGTAGGGTGGCCCAGAAGAATGGATATTGGCCGGGTGGGAGAACACGAGGGGGAAGTGAGGGGTCAGGAGGGAAAAGACTCTGTGCCTGCATCGTGTGGTAAGACTGTAGCACTGTCTTTGGGGACTGTCTTGTTCACACACGGCCTAAATTATTTAATTTCTCCAAACTGCTGCACCTTTATAAATCATTAACGGCTCCTTTTGATCTGTGTTAATGAGGTTGCTTGATTGTGGGGCTGGTGGAAAAAAAAGACGAAGAAATAACTGCTCAAAAACGTGAGATGGTGGATAAGCTAATAAAAACACATTTACATTACGAAGGCAAGGGGTGGCAGCACTGTAGAGATATTGGGAAACAAGAGGGGCACAGAAGGGTTTCAGGGCCGTAGACAAGGCTGTCTTCTACTGAGTCAGACCCCTGGCCTGTGTAGCTCATTGTTGTCTGCTGGTTGTAGCTTGCCAAAGTCCCAGGGAGAGATAAGCTGCTCTCAGCACTGCTAACTGTGATCCTCTGAAGTGGCGGGACTGAACCTGGGTCATTCAGTCAGCATGCAAAGTATATGTGTTACCAATGAGTTATGGCTGCTCATGGTGGGGCAGGGGCAGGGAGCAATTTGACCAATTGAACCCTGCACACCGGAGCGGTGAGTGGAGCTGGCACCCCACTCTGTAACAGTCGTTCTCGCATGGAATCTTCCATGCCGAGGTATTACAAGGAGAGCTCTGTGCGTGGAGCATTACTGCTGGACAGCCCCTCCTGCCCGCCCACCCTTGGGTCTGATTGGCTTGAAATTGGCCTCCCTGGCAGCAGTTGGCAATTATACCGCTGCCAGGTGCCTCGCTGCAGTTGTTCATTCTGGTGAGAAGTGAGGGCCTGCAGCGGTGTTGCAAACAATGTTTTGCATTGGGCCTTGCAGCTCCTAAGGCCCGCTCTGGGTGGGCACATAAAGATACATGGTGCAATTGTGTACTGGCACTCAGGGAAGAGCAAGGGTTTTCCCAGGCTCGTTGCTTGAGATCCGGAAGAGAGATGCTACGGATTGAACCTAGGGTCTTCTGCATACAAAGAAGGTGCTCTACCACCAAGCTGTGACCAACCATAGAGAGACCCAAATCAATCCCCTGTGAATGAAATGGTAGGAACTAGAAATTGTGCTCATGGTTTGCTCCTGAGACCAGGTCAACAAGGGCAGTTTGCACACTACATTGACCCCAAACTGCACAGGAGGGGGTGGAATCACACCTCTGTCAGTGCTGTGCAGAAGTGACAGAGCTACATAAGCCTGATATTGCACACCTTTGCCTAAATCCCGGTGGTCCTCCATTCATCTCTGCCCAGCTCCACTGGCTGATGTGCACATTTCAGTATTCATCGCCAATCTGTGAGCATTAGAGCTGCTGTTGAAATTCTCCTCATCCAAATTTCTCCCTCAGATTTGGAGTTTCAAAGGGCCTGGTTTTATATCCAAAAGTGGAAATCCTCTGTGTTGGGAATCCTCATTGCTTTGTTGCTTTTATATTACTCTAGATTCTGTACACAGTGCTATGAGTGCCCAATTAGCTGCAGCTTTAATTCCTTCATGTCTCCCTTAATAATGCGCACTGATAAAACACTACAAAAAAGCTAGCTTGAAGCAACTGTACAGACATTGTAAGTCTCCCCATTACAGATTTCCTTGCATTTAAATCCTCAACATTTTGAAGAACTAGATGTAAACATTCTCCACATTCACATCCTTTACCTCCTGAACACTCTTCCCTCCAAGCTCTTAAACCAGTGGTTCCCAACCTGGGAGATGACCCCCAAGGGAGTCGTGAACTTATTTTCAGGGGGTTGCAAAGAGCTTGGGGCAGCCATCTTAAAAGGCTGGGCACCACCATCTTGGAAGCTTCATTTTGGCTAGGGAAGAGGCTTCTTCATTAAACTGCCTCTTCCTCAATGCTTGTGGCTGTGAGGGAAATTAGCCTTGCTATGTGCTTGTCTTGGTGTGTGCACATGCATGTGATGAAGTCTCTCCTTGCTCTCTTTCTGAGCAGGCATGTCACGCCTTCCATGTGCATGCCTGGGTGAGTCTCAGCACACAGGGAAGAGGAACGGAAATACTCAGAAGATTAGCTAAAATTTGGCTTTCCCACCTTGATCAGCAACGGCATAGAAGCCACAATGTGTTCTGTGCAATGTTGTTCTCAGTGCTGAATCCATCACTGAACTCAAAACTCAAACGTCACTTAGAGACAAAGCGTTCAGAACATGCTACAAAAGATGTGGAGTTCTTTCGACTTTCAAAAAGTGTGATTTATGAAAAACAATGACTTCGCTTCCTGCTTAATGACATCACTTCTGGCCTTGGTCTTAGGGGGGTCCTGACAAGTTGTCGTACATTAAAAGGGGGTCCTTTTGCAAACAGGTTGCAAACCACCGTCTTAAACGGACAGTGCTGAATATTTACATTTTCTGATTGCCCTGTGTGTGTGCTTGTCTTTCTCCTCCGTACCCCAACCCTTTGAACTTTTAAAGGGGCATCATTATTTACAGTATCACAGTAGTGTGGTATTGCAAGTGTTGCCATTTGTTGTGTTTTGGTCTTGTTTCCCATTAAATGGAGCAATAAGGAGAGTGGCTTTTTATCTGGCTCTTCCTGGATATTTGAATTTACTGCACAGATGCAATGTATGATTCCTTTAAGATTCTTTGTTGTAGTATTTTTTTCCAGTGCTCAGAAGTGCATGTTGTGTGCCTCAGTAAAGAATCTGGATGCATTCATATATACAATTAGTATAGTGCATTTGTTGTGTTTTATCACCATGCACATGTGCATCAGTAAAAAAGCAGAAGATGCACATGAGCTGAAAGCTGCAGACCAATTGCACATGTTCCAATTCCAGAATTATTTTTAGAAATTCTCCTAGTTAAGTCAGAATTTGAGGGGAGCAGAAGGCAGCACAGGGTGAAATTCTGAATCAGTACTGTAAAGGCATGGGGTGGGGGAATCTGCTTATCCATGACCAAGGCCAGAAGTGACCCCTGCTAACTGGGCAAGAGGCACTTTTTCCAGTGGTGTTCCTCTTATATTTAGCAGGGGGAGAGTAACTGTCCCTCTTCACCCCTGCGCAGTCTTTCTAGTGGCTGTTGCTGGCGGTCTGCCTTTTTTTAGATTGTGAGCCCTTTTGGGACAGGGAGCCATTTAACTTTATTATTACTATTTGCCTGTAAACCGCTTTGTGAACTTTGTGTTGAAAAGCGGTATATAAGTACCTGTTGATTGATTGATGAAGAGCAGTGCCTGTGGAGTTTTGGATTGGCCCTTCCCCCCCCCCACACACACATTATTTTATTTACCATATGTATATGCAGACTTTCTTCCAAAACATGGAGATTTACCGTTTTAAATCATGGCTTGCATTTGAAGAGGCATAATACAAAAGAAAAATGAAGGGGGTAAGAAGAAGGAGATAGAGTCAGATATTTGCTCTTACACAATGGTCATTTAATGACTCAATGGAATGGATGGCAGTGACTCTGGGAGGAACCAAAATGGTTGCTGGTCTCAGCGAAGCTGACAGATGGGTGATGGGCACCTCTCCCTCTGCCATAGTCAGGAGGAATGGCTGCAGTTGGAGACATTCTGGGAGCAGAAGAGCAAGACATGTTCACAGGGGCAGACCTAGTAAAAACGGCACCCAGGGTACCCAATAGAAGTGCACCCCCACAGGAGCCCAGGTCTACCCACCAGAAGCAGCCACAGGTAGACCTGGGCTCCAGAGCCTAGATCTACCCATTAGAAATGGCCACGGGTAGACCTGGGCTCCCTATAGGGAAACAATAGCAGAGCCCAGATCAACCCATTAGGACCAGCCATGGGTAGACCAGTACTCCATAGGTCAGGAAGGCATCCATCATGCAGGCCTTCCCCTACCCATTCAAAACACCTTTGCAGTGCCAAGGCATCCAATGCCAAGGCATAACTTTTAAGGTCACGGTGAGCTTAGCCTTAGTTTTTTTTTGTAGTTGGTTCTTAACGTTTGCTGACTTCAGTTTGAAATCCCTGTGTCTCCACTTTCAAAAATCTGAGTCAGTATCTGAAAAAGCCACATGTGAGCAGAGACCATCATGCAATGCTTCCAATTTGCCTATATAACTGGGGGGGGCAGGCACATGCTAATCTCCCATGCAAATTAGCATGGGAGATGCTAATCTCCCATGCGGCCCATGTCTAATGGGTAGATCTGGGCTCCGGAGCCCAGATCTACCCGTGCAATGTTGCGGGGGTCACTGGTGCCCCCCTAGACAGCCCCAAGATGGTGCCCAGGGCTCGTGCTCCCCCGTGCCCCCCCTAGATCCGCCACTGCATGTTCAGGTCCTGTGTACGGTTGTGCATATGTACTAACTTTTCCATGCATCCAAGAATCCTAGAGCAGCTTAGGTTTGCCAACTTGGGCTGTAGCTATGCCTCCCCACCCCCCCACATGATGCTGATATTTCCTAAAATATCCAAACTTTCAGCAGTCACCTAGAGATTGATGCGGTTTCCCGGAGACTTCAGGCCAATCCTGGAGGGTTGACAACCCTAAAGGCAACAGCTGCATTGGAGAGCATATCAGCAGCACCCTTATCACAATCCTTGTTAGAAAAATGAACACTGCTAAGGATCTTAGACTGAGACAGACGCAGAAAATTGCCATTCCTTAGGTTTGAGATCAATGGATGTAACATGGATCTTTTAATGCCTTTTTACTTTCACAACCTTTTGTTCCCAGAGAAGACTGAGCTGACCTCTGGCCAATGCAATAACTGTGACCAAAGGCATCTGTACATTGATTCACGCTAGGAGTACTTTCCACACTGTTCCAAGGTGTCTCTGTTCAGAGAGCCAAGAAATTATGAGACATCACTATACTACTTCACATGAATCTTATTCTCTTGTTGGAAAAGGAACCACCCGTTTCATGCACAGCAAAAAAAAAAGCCGTGCAACCATTCTTCCTGTGGCTTAGCATCAGGGCTGGCTGATCCATGTGGCCAATTGAAGTGGTTGCCTCACGCAGCAGATTGATGGAGGCCCATCTCTCCAACTGTTTGGCCCAATTATTTGTCTCCATTGCTCCACCTTCCACTCTCTGGGTTGGAAGAGAGAAACAGAAAGGAAGAGGAAAATGTGGAGGGAAGTGCTGAGCTAGAAATCAGAGAATGGGAAAATCAGAGGCTGGCACATCATCAAGCAAGGAGGAGAGACAGCATTTGACATGCCACCTCAGACTTCAGCAAGTCTTGAGCCAGCCCTGCTCATCTGGTAACAATGGGTACCTGCAAGAGGTTGATGAAATCCCCCTTTTCTTTTCCCAGCCTATGGGCCCAATCAACTTTCCAGTGCCAATGAAGCTGCAATGCAGCCCCAAGGGAAGGGAACAAATGTTCCATTACCTTGAGGAGGCTTCTGTGATTGCCCCCACACCACAGGATCCAGTGCATGCCCCATTGGCATGGCTACATTTGTGCTGGAAAATTAGATAGGATTGGCTCTATCACTGACAATATTCTCTAGGAGCTTGAGTGAGACCTCCAGGTGGTGTTTTACAAAGGACAAATCAGATCAATGGAGGAAAAATTGAGTCACCTATTTTTTTTAAAAAAGGGTCCAGTTCTCCTCCCGCCAAGTGTACCCATATTTTAAACTCGCAGTTCCTGTTCAGAAGCTAACTTTAAAAAGTGATGTGAGAATGGGTTCAGACACTTTGATTTAGATATACTACAGGCAGTGCAGAACAAGAGCAAACAATCTTGCTTGCACCATAATGCTGAAACGGGAATACAATGATAACTATTCAACTTAAGAAAAAAATATTAATTTTTAAATGGCTTACTTTTGAATGTTTAAAACTGTCTTTTAAACAAACAAATCTGACAGAATAAAAAACCAGGAAGATAAAACATTAATTATCCAATTGCCAGCTGCAAGCCCAATTGTTGTTGAACCACTTATGTTGAACCAGTTACTACTTTGGGGGTAAGGGGGTTGATCCAGACTCAAGGCAACTGAGACATGCTAGATTCAAGATCTGTTCTGATTCAGTGCAAAAAAAAAAATAAACCAACCCTTTTTATTTTTTAAGTTCTGTATTCAGAGACATTCAACTCCCTGGGAGGCTGAAGAAGAGCAAGTCTATCAACAGTTACTATACTATATAGTATAGGATATTGAAATTGAAACACAAACATGTTTGTGTAGAAGCAGTCTACCTTCAAATGCTAGAGCAGTGGTTCTCAAATTTCTAGCACCAGGACCCACTTTTTAGAATAACGATCGGTCCGGGACCCAGTGATGTCATGGCCAGAAGTACAGTCATTGTGATGCCAGAGCTTGCTGCTTTTCTGAGAATGTAGCAACAAGTTGGGTTATTTCTCAGTCATTTTCCAACAGCAAAGTGAATCAGAATGAAAAAAAGCCTATTTACAACCTTGACACAAGCAAAGCAGTCACACAGCCCTCCGCCTTTCCAGCATCCCATTGTCCCATGTTTTCCATATGGCGGCTTGTAAAGAGCAAGAGAAGGCTGGGCCATGGTCTGACTCCATTTTGTCAGAATACCTCCATTTTGTTAAAAAAAGAACTAAAGCTGTTAAGGTACCAGCTGGTGATAATCCGCTCATTTCCTGAGGTAATTTGATCAGGAAGTATAATTTCCTATTTGCTTTGTTTTCTGCAGAAAGGTGTGAGGTCATAGCTGGGTTTAGGAAGGAAGGACCTAATCAGTAAGGTTCCATCCAGCTAGTGCTGCAATTAAGAAGATTCCGCACAGCTGAGACCCATCACTTAGAATTAGTGTTTTGTTTACATAACCTTTTTCTGAACAGGATGTAACCTCCGAACATCCCATCAAGAAGAGGTCTGACCTTTATCCTGATTGGATAATTAATTATACTAGAGGGGGTATAAAGATACCCAGTTTTGGGGGTATAGATCACCACCACCATCAGATCTTCAAGACCATCACACCATCAAGACCATCAGAACATCAGAGACCTTCAGATCTTCAAACCTTCAGATCGCCTTCTCCATGTCAGTCCAAGATGCCCCAGCCTGAACTTGCTGCCTGCTTGGATTTGAGAGCAAGGTGAACCAGCAGGGCTAACCACCTTGCAGGTATTAGGGCCTAGTCAGTGTTAGGAGCCTCGTTTCTTTTTTTATTTTAAAGTGCATCTCTTTTATGCCTTCCTAATTTTGTAACTGCCTGTTTTAATAAATTATGGTTAAGCTATAGACTTCATTTGTGAGTATTTGGAACCAAGCTAAATTCAGTTTTGCTGGTTGGGCACACTACCAGTTAAGTTTTATAGCTTTGGGATAGGTCCCTGTAGTTGGGGCTAGTTTAGCCTGAGGATTTAAAAAGTTAAGAGGCTGTTTATTGCTGTTAGAAGCTTTTGCTCTTAACTGTGGTCCCAGGCTGGTAGCAGAGGATGTGTGCCGTGTTGCCTTGGCTTGTCAGTACTTAAGGACACACACCGCTGAACATTCATAACTCATATGGGCCCTGGGCTGGATATAGGACATATGAGCAGCGATGTCATCCGGGCGCACCAAGAACCAGAACGCCCGGATGATTGACAGCCCTCCGCCCCTATGGCAGAGGGCTGCCACGCCTCCCTGCGCCTCACAGAGCCCAAATCGCTCCATTTCAGAGCGATTTGGGACGCGAGGGCGGGCCCAGCAGCAGCTCGCCCGTCCTCCGGAGAGGCGGTGTGGCCCGGGCCCGTCCACCGAACTTGCGGAACAGCATACCAGGCTGTTCCGCCTGGATGACGCCACTGCATATGAGCCTGTGAATTACACGGCCCTAGGTGCTTGAAATTGGCTTGCAACCCACTGGTGGGTCCCGACCCAAAGTTTGGGAATCACCAAAGAAACAGAGCCACCCCACCCAAAACACTGAAGGAACAACATCTCTACTACAACACCACCAGTAAGATGCCCCTGAAATGTTTGCTCCGTTTCAGAATCTCTCCCCTCCCCAATAACTTGAATTTCAGCCCACAAATTTCAAGTTGAAAGTTCTCATTTGAACTTCCGGCTCAGCCTTATGTGGGATCTGTTTAGGGGCAGTAGAACTTCAAAAATGTGAAAATGTCTCTATAAATGCCAGGGCTCTCTTTTGGGCTAGGAAGACAAAAGCGGAGTTTTGTGGGTTGTGCGTGTTGTTTTAAGAAAAAGAAAAAAGAAACCTGAATTAAAATCCGTGTCAGTTTGCTTCATGAAGTTTCTTCAGGGACAAGGAAAATTTGCATTTGAAATTGTGTGGAATGGGGGGTGGGTAGAGAAGTCTGTTTAAAAGAGGTCAGGAAACCAATGAATTACTATAAAAATATATTATAAACCCTCAAATAAAATGGTATTAGGGGATCATCAATAGAAATGAATGGAAAAAAAGACAAAAAGCTGGCATGGAGCGGAAAAAATAATGTGATTTAAGTTTGGGGACTGGGAAGGGGGGGCGTGTGAGCCTAAGCTCAGGAGAATAAAAATGAATCCCAGAGTTTCCTATAAGAAACTCCCCAAATCTAGCAATTGGAATACATTATGCAAATAGATCAAATCTGGAGATGTTTAATGAATTTGCATCCTCTTTCCCAATGCAACATTTGTGGTTTTCTTTCTTTTTTGCTAGAATTTGGACTTGGAGATCTTTTCCAGTCTCCGAAACAAAGGAGTGGGGGGAACCAGTAGGACAGGGGCCAGTAGAATTTGCTCCAACAACATTCCTTCTTTCCCAGGAACAGTCCCTCTCTTCTGAACCCTAGTAAAATGTTGTCTATATGTTGTCATAATTGTTTCCTGGGGTGGTGGCGGCGGCAAGAAATGCCTTGTTAAAAAATAAACATGCAAAATAAGGCTGAGTTACTACAGGTAGATCAACCCTTATCTGGACATCAGTAATCCAGACAATCCCAAAATCCGGACATCTTTGCCCAAAGCCTTTTTGTACACTTTCTGTAGTGTGAACACTAGAAGGTCTTGTGCTAATTCCCATGTACAATTCTATTCTCTGTTCTGTGGGGTATGCCATTATTAAAAATGTCAAAGAGGCCAGCAGACACCCAAATGGGCAACAGTGAAAAGAGCAAGAGGAAGCATTTCTCAGTATCGTTATGCAATTATTCCAAAATCTAGAGAAATCCAAAATCCGGACACCTTCCCATCCCAAGCAGTCTAGATAAGTGATAATCCACCTGTAGTGCAGTCAATATCAGCAGCATCATGGGGGTGGGGTGGGGTAGGGGGGTGGGAGAGCGGCATGATAAGTACAGCAGGCACCGCAATGTGCTGTAAATGGCCCCTCCCACTCATCGTCGCAGCCATTCTGGGCAGCAACAGCAATGCCCCCTCTAATTACACTACTGCCCTCAAGTGCTATGGATCTTATGCTCCCTCAAACAACTCTTTTATCTCCTGCTGCCCCTTATTTCTGGGACTCCTTGCCAAATCCCCATAGGTTCCTGGGAAGTGTCTGCTCCATTAAATGATTTTGTCCATTTCCTCAGGCCTGGAAATCCCTCCTAGAATTCCATAGATATCCTGCTCCTTTTTTCTCACTGCATACAAACCAGGAGTTCAAGAAACAGCCCCATTAGCTGACTACCAAACTCTCATAAACATACAGGAATTATTGTGATAAATGTTAGCAAGATGGAGAAAGAAATTCTTGAAATGTAGGAGGACATGTGGGGACAAAAGGTACCCCCCCCCCCAATTGCTCCCAACTGTTTTGCCACATGTGGTTCTCCTCCTAGCAGCTCGTGATAGGCTGTCATTTTTGTTACCCAGAAGTCCTCTCACTGTGACACTATGGCTGCGTTCTTTTTTTAAGCTTTTAGCACTAGAAACACTGTCTTTAAAGCTTTTTTAAGCTTCTAGCACAGAGGGGTGCATTCTTTTTTTAGGTACTAGTGTGCTCCCCATGCTGGAATTTTGCCAAGTGAGTTCAGAGCTAAAAAATATGGTCTCCTGCATTTAGCAATGTAATCTTATGGCCCTGCTCTCAGGAAACAAACTGGTCACAGCCATTTTGTACGGCAAGTAGGGGTGATGGTGGAAGAGGGGTTTTTGAACTTGCATCCAAGGAGCCATCCATTCTTGAGTTTGTAAAAGTAATATACAGAGGTAAATAATGTTAGGGTATCTTTAATGACCAGAGGCAATGATTAAAGGTTGTGAAAACGCCCGAAAGTAAATCCCCCTTTTGTTTTAAAATGGTGCCTTCTGTTTTTAAATGCTCCACATCATTAATTGTGCTCCCGTACCTCATGAGGACTTCTGACTTCTCCCCCCAACTCTCCAACATGACCCCCCCCAACTTTGTCATTGGGGAAAAGGGAGCTGAAATTGTGGGAGAGACATTTCATGAGAAACAAGTCAGGAAGGCAGGAGGAAAAGAAGGAAAATAAAAATGTCCGAGTGGCGTTTTCGACAGATGGGCCAGGGAAAAAGTCTGAAAGACAGGGTCAGGCCATTTCCCGGCCAGCATTCAGCATCACCCCGCCAGTTCTGACAACCTTAATATCAATATTTATCTCAGCTCTGAAACTCTGATCCTTGGCTTCATATTCCACACCTCCATTACAGTTATCCATAATGCCTCTGATGGACCCTATAGAAGAGAGGCTGGTTTGGCTTTAATGCAGTTTGACAGCTCTGCCTTGCACCGGCAGCTGGGAGTTTTCTCCGAAGCAGAGGGATAGTTCCTGACAGCCGAGGCTTTAGGGAACGCCTCGTCATCCGCACTGCAGGCCTGTGATTGCTTGCACCGTTTCTCCTTCTAGCGTTGAGGCGAGATGCCAGGTGTATGGCAGGACAAAACAGGTTCCCATCTTCAGCCCCCCTTTTTGGGGGGTGGGATCTTTGCAATCCCATAGCTGAGAACGTGGAGAAAACATTTAATGTATCTCACTTGCAAGCCACGTTTTGGATCATGGTATCATTCCCCACTTTTCTTCACCGTAGCTCAGGGGTGAAGCATTTGATCTCAGGGAAGACAGTTCTAGAGTCAGTCCTTAGCAGCATCTCCAGGTAGGGCTGGGAAAGACCACTCTGGAACCCTGGAGTGCTACTGCCGGTCAAAGCAGTTCATTCTGGACTAGGTGGACCAAGGGTCTGACTCATGTTAACAGTAACATAGCCAGTGGGTGGACAATAAGTACAGGAGGAGCTGCAATGCGCTATGTAAATGGTACCTCCCACTCACTGTCAGAACCATTTGGGGCAGCAACAGCAACAAGCAGCAACAAAACCAGGGTTTTAGACAGGGGTCTTCCCAGTGGTGTCATTCAAATGATCTAGGAACAGGAACTCACTTTTGATTGGCACTTGTCGGGAACCCGGAACCAGCCACGGAGCCCGTTAGGATCTGGAACGCCTGTTCTGGTCCGTTCCCCCTGAATGACATCACTGCCTCCGCCCCCCTAGGAATCCGGAGTCGCTCCCTTTAACCCTCTGAGTGCTGGCCAACCAAGAAGAAAAGCTCTTTGCAGAGGAATTGGGAGGGGGGAGGAGGGAGAGTGAAGTGGACAGAGCCAGCCCTAATTTTAACTAGTGGAACTGAGTTCCCCCGCGTTCCTCCTGCATGACATCACTGGGTCTTTCCCAGCCCCATCTGCAGATGGTATGGACTGGGACTAGGATTTCCTGCATACATAGGAAGATGGAGCTAGCAGCTCCACTCTCTACACTCTCTCCTAAAATATCCACACAAAACAAATTTTGGTTTGAAATCTGGGGACTGTCAAAACGTTTCCCCAAAATTCTCCCTGGCTTGCTTTGTTTATGCCTGTGGCTTTTCTTTACAGTGGCAATCCAAAGCCCTTCTCATCCAAATTTCTCCCTGGATTTTGACATTCCAAATTACCTGGACTTCATTCTGCAATGGAACTGATGTATTAGGAATCCTCCAATGTTGTATTGATTCCACAATTTTTACAGATGAATGTACATGCACAGATTGCCATTGTTCTGTTTTCCTTGGCTCGGGTGTGCCTCAACCACCTATCACCAATATGCTTGCGTGCATTGATAACATGCTGTTTTTTTAAAAGCCATCTTGATCCATTTATAAAGGCACTTGAATCACTATTCTTTTATGCCCATTTTATAAATGCACAAGAGCATAACGAAACACTGCAAAAAAGAATCTTGATGCAGTCATACAAGTGATCAGATCAAGATTGCTTTATTGCAGTGTTTTATCCATGTACGTGCGCTCGGCAGTAATACAGGGGGGGGGGGAGGCAGAAATGAATGAAATCAACCAAAATCGAATTGTGTGTCCTCCGCATCTGGGAATTAGTTTTAGAAATTCCCTTAATTAAATTGGAATTTTAGGAGAGTGGAACACAGTATCAAGCCAACAAGAAAACTAATCAGGGAACAAGACAGAGAATGTCCTCTTATCCCTTGGTGATAGCTAAGGCCTCTCTTTGTTGCCTCACTTGTCAGAAGGGTCAGCTTTGGCTTGGCCCCAGCTTGGCTTTGACTCTGGCACCTGCTTTTTCCTCTTCATGATTTTGTCCCGCCCCGTCATTCATAAACCAGAGGGACAGTGGCAACCCTCCAACATCACTCTTGAGTAAATGTTTTCCTTTCCTCCAACCAAACCAGGCATCACCAAAAAAGGGAGAAGCAAGCAGCTGGTGGAAAGCTCTTGGCCACTTAACTCTGTTTGAAGAACCAAGCTGAGTTCAAAATGAGAGTTGGATGCATTTTTAAACAGCCAGCTTCTGATTTCAGTTCTTGTGACTCAGCTATGGGCTGTTCAGGACAGCAAGAATTGATTTCCTCCAGTTTTTTTCTCCCTTTTCTTTCTGCTTTTATATTCAGTTCTAATTTCTAACAGGAATGAATTGGGGGGCATAGGTCATACTTTCAACATGACAGCAAGGGATCAAAAATAAATAAATAATAATAATAATAACAGCAGCAGCAGCAAATACGGTATGCATATGCTGCTTTTCAAGGAAAAAAGTTTTCAAACTGATTTTTCATAGCAAAAGGGATAAGAAGAGAGTTTATTATATCAAAGGGACTCAAAATCTAAAAAGGGAGCCATCAGCAGCAATAAGTGGGAACAGAGCTCTGCTGGGATGAATAGGGGCTCTGCTAAATAAAAGAGAACCATCGTTCGAAAAGGTGCCCCTTTGTCCAGTTAGCAAGGGTACCAAAAGAAAAAAATTGAAATAGAAAAGTGGAGAAAAAGCAATCACAACTTGTGCATTTGTGGGGGGTGCATTTGTGGGTTACATTTTCCCCATTTTCAGCACTTTGTGCTCACAGGCAAAAATGGAGGGCCATCTTGATTATTTGAGGGACTGTCCCTTTTGAGAGGCAAAAGGAAGGTCATTTGGGGGAGTCCAGGGAGGAAGCTTACCAATGGCAGTAGCTTGTGGCAGCCCTAAATTCCCAGAATAGCCCTCTGCAAATGATGCTATGGGTTGATGGATCATTATTGCCAGGGGCATTATGGGAGGAAAATGTCTGCCAGCAGATAGTTACTAGAAGGTAATTACGAAACACTGCTACGAAAATGATGTAAGAGCGGTAAAAAAGATATGCTAGTTTTGCTCCCCTCTTCACCTCAAGCTCCCCCAAAATGTGACCTGAGAACTTTTGACTGAGACTTAATCAAATCCATTTTCTGAAAGAGTGCCAAAAAGAACGGCTAAGCTGGTGCTTGTGTATGTTTTGGCACAGCTCAAAATACTCAGAAAAGCGCAGCAGGTAGCTTTCACACTCTCCCTTTCAGGGAAAGGGAGAAGAAGGTGTCTTTCAAAACAGCAACAGAGGCGCTCACAAGTCACTTTGGCAGTCGACTTTAACTGCTCTGGGCTGGCGACATCATCATCATTCCAACTCCAAATTAATATGTACGGTTGAGGGCACACCTTATCAGATAAGTGTGTTGTCTTGAGAGCATTTAGATGGGAGAACGGCTGACTGCTTCCCCCCCGCAAATGCAAGCCAACAGCAAGGGGACGCATCCGGGACCATTTTGCAATGCGTGGCTTTTTATCAAGCTTTGGAAATTGCCTTGGTGGTATTGAGTTTACTGAGGCTGCAGAGGGAGGGGTGCCGCTTTGATTCCATTTACAGAATCTGACTGATCTGTAATGCTTCCTTTTGTTATAAAAAAAAAATGCAGTGACCAGTAAATATACCCACGTGGAGGAAGTCAGTTTGGTGTGGAAGCTGATCAATTGGAAGCTGGCTTGAGAGTCCAGGGCATATTAGTGGGGAAGGGGAGGGGAGGGGAGGGGAGAAGTAACACCATAAAAAAACATTGATGGTCCAGCTTTAAGCCAGTTTGGAGCTGGGAGAATTGATCAGTGTTTAGCTTTAATCGATGTTGCCACCGTATTTGTAGGATGTAATGCTAGGAAAGGTGTGAGGTGCTGGGTATGTGTGTCTTGAACTGGGGATTCAGGCAAGGCTCAGATGCCTGATTCTCTGCATCACAAGTCACAGAGAAAAGAGATAGCTGACTTGGGTCTTTCTGAGCCACAGAACCCCCTCCCTTTAACTGTGGCATAAAGGGGAAGTGCAGCTCACAAAGCATCACATGAGCTGGATAACGAAAAGGGACTCTGAACTCCTCTGCTGGTGGGTCCTCCATCTTGTCCCTTGGAGAAGGTACTAAACTGACCCAGTTGAATCCAGAATCCAACCACCAGTCCACCCTCTACTGCTCTGTATCTGACCACTACTGGCCTCATATCTCTGTCTGACTGCTCCAGAAACCTTGGCCTGCATCCTCTTTCATCCTTGTCTGCTAACACTGAAGTTTGACACATGTACCCGACCAACCTGTTTAACTGCATTGTTCATTTTGGACTCCTCCAGGCCCTGTTATGAACAGTTTCTACAGGACCATTGTGTTGTGGACAACGGTGACCCAGCCGAACGCATTCTGGTCATTGCTGTCCCTAGACTTTGGAGCCCTTTTTTTTGTTTTGCCCAGACATTGGAGCCCAGACATTTATGTTCCAAAATATGCATATATTATATGTACTTTTTATTTTTAAAATGCAAAGGTAGGGTTAGGGCTAGGATAAGAGGCTTGGTAGATAGAACATTGGGTTTGTTGCCCATTTGTGGCAGGATACAAATAACTAGGGGACACACACACACACACACACACACACACACACACA
>JAJKFI010000116.1:1428466-1462102 GCA_029204185.1 Lerista edwardsae
CACACACACACACACACACACACACACACACACACACACACACCCTTGCTGAAGACATTCCCCTCCAAGCCCAGTGACATTCCTACAGAAGGGGTCAAAATGTTAAGTGCTGCAGGAGCCTGAGCTCCTGTGTAGCGCAGTTCCTCCCCCTCACCCCCAGAGCCATTCTCAGTTTGGAGAACTGGCTTGGAGGCTTTGCTCTCTGAGCTGCGAATGGCTCTGGAGTCAAGAGGGAGGGACCGCATTGAACAGGACCTCAGGCTCCTGCAACATTTAGCATTTTGCCCCCCCCCCCGTAGGAACGCCACTGTCCATGCCCTCCTCAAAATGAGACTATGTAACAAAGTAGCATAGATCCAAGAAGAATTCTGGGAGCCAAAAAATGATGGCTGCTGTGCCTGTGGCAGGAGAAGTACCACTACTGCTGCAGGAGGATGACCTTGGAGAAACAAGCGACGCAATCTGAAGAGCCATAGGGAGTGATTTCACATACCCTGTTTGCCTCCTGGCCGTATACAAGAGTGCCAGAGGAGGGCGAAAGGGGCAAGCATGCTTGCCCCCTTTACTGCTAGACTCATAAATGGGAAATGAAAATATGGTGGCAATTGCAAACATGCCTGCTTGCACATGAATGCCATCAAAACCAATGGGATTTCCTTAAAGAAAATAAGTTCAGGAAGGGAATATACTGTATTCTCCCTAAGAAATCTAATGTGGTACGAAGTTTGGCTCCCCAACAACACCATGCACTTTGCCCCTCCTGTTTCCTCCTCCCATATTTGGGCTACTGCTGTAGCTTGTAACACACACACACACACACACACACACACACACAAGCTTGAGCTGAAAACTGTCCATGGAAAATATTCCGATCAGCTTTATTTCCCATGCACACGCACGCAAAGTCTTTGCTTCCGAGCCAAAAGAAAAACATTTGGAGAGAATGATTCTATCCTGGCCTGGTCTGAGAAAATCAATTGGCTGCCAGGCTGGAAAACACAGTCTTGCCCCTTCACCTCCCACTCTGCACACATTGCGAAGGGCACCAGCACAGTTCAGAAGGGTTCTGTCAGGTCCCAGCCTTGGGTGCCCCCTCCCCCCGCCCCATGCCATCTTAACTAATAGGCACCACTCAGCAGACTGAAAAAAGTGAAAGTGCTCCCCCACCCACTTATTTCATTTGACCTGCTCACAGCTCCTCCTTTCAGTGGGACTCCACGAAGCGAGGTCTATCCAGGGGGACACCGGAACGGTAATGCAAAACCGACAGTCCCATTAGGCTGAACAGCGGACACTTGGAAGTGTGAACAATCAGACCTCCCTGGGAATTGCTGGGGATGCTGTAATTTGCACCATTCAACTCTCATTAACATGGGAGCTTGTTAGCTGAACGCTGAGACTAATCAATATCACCATTAACGAGATGTCCTAAGCGAATGCATTTTAATGTGCCTGGTCATTTCTCCACCCGTGCCGCCGTCGGCTATGGACAGAGTAGTCCTAAGAGTGTGGGATCTGGTCGTCTGGTCAGACACGATCAGCATTTTTATCAATAAAGTGATGTTTCTGGAATTCTCAGTGCCTGCTGCCTCTGGGGTGCTCCTGAATCATGTCCCAGCAAAGCCAGAAGCCAGAAGGGGCATTCATGGAAAAGGAGACTGAGGGCCCAATCCTAACCAACTTTCCAGCCCCAATGCTGCGGCAATGATGCAGCTCCAAGGCAGAGGCGGATCTACAGGGAGGGCAAAGCTCTAAGTGTTGCAAGAAGCCTTATCCTGTCATGTAAATCCCTCCTCTCCCTTGCTGCTGTAGCCAGTAAGCAACGCCAAGATGTTGCTTTTCCCTGTGAGGATTGGCTAAAATGGTGCAGGAGAGGAGTGATGTCCACTGCAAGGTAAGGCTTCTTGCAAAACTTAGAGTATTGCCCTCCCTTAGATCTGCCTCTGCTCCAAGGTAAGGGAACAAATGTTCCTTTACCTTGAGCAGTGCAGTTCCTAGAAGGGGAGCAAAACACCCATGCAAACTGGCCTCTCCCTCTCTCTTTCAGAGCCAACACAAAGCAGGAGAGACATCTCCACTTTGATTTCGCAGCCACAAATGGCTCTGAAGGCAAAGGGGTGAGACTGCTTTACACAGGTGTTCAGATATCTGAAAAATTTAGTGTTTCCCCCCCTTTATATTAGGAAAGCCACTGACCTTGAGAAGTCACTGCCCTCCCACAGCAGAAGGCAGCACATGCCCAATTGGCACAGCAGCATCCTATGCAGCTTGAGAGTGGTTGGAGATCACCTTGGGGATATTTTCCCCTTACTCCGTCTAACACTCCAGCTACCCCTATGGGGCTTCTCAGATCCACGCCAGCTATTTTGCTGGCATAAATCTGGGAAGCTTGTGTAGGGCTGTCTCCTCCTACCCAGAAATGCCCCCGCCCTGCCTCCAAAACTCCCTCCTGCCCCCCCTCCACCCCCACCCACCCCCACTGCCCCCTGCAAACCGAATTGTGCCAGCCGGTGTGGGGAATGAATCCAATGCCAGCGAGGCAGCACAAATCTTTGTGCAGGCACAGCCAGCTCCCAAGGAGGCGCAAATGCGCTTTACCATGGGATGGGGCTCCAACCAGGGCTTCCAGCAGACAGTCCTTAACAAATTACTCTCTGCTTTACCACGGCAGCACTTAAGCACTTAGGCAGCCACGGACTCACAGCTTTGTTGCGCTGCAGTGCCACCAAGACAGTGGCCACAGATGCCGCCAGAGCAAGTGATCTGGGGAGCCAATTGGGGTCGCAGGTCTGCATGTCCTCAGTCTGATGTGTTGACATGACTCTATGAGTAGCCCTACAGCCTTTTCCCCCTCCTTCTGCCACCACCAGCCCGACTTCCACGTCTGGAAACCGAACCATGCTGAGTGCTTATATGCCTTTGCCCACCCCCAGAACTTTGCCTTCCTCCTCCAGAATGGAGCCTGTACTCCACTTGTTGTCCCTAATCCAGGCTGCAGACAGATACTGCGTGACAATGGTTAGGATCATGTGCACTCACAGACAGAGTCACATGCACGCACAGCTCCAAATGGATCAACTCACGCATGGCAGGTGTCTGGCTGCATGTTAACCGTTCGATGCCAATCAGCCAGCCACAATTGCTGGGAAGTGCACTCAGTCGTCCGGCAAAGGGCTTTGCGGGAGTTGTCTGATTCCACACCGCATGGTCCACAGCCCTCCTGTAGTGGGCAACACGCTGACCACCTGTCTGCTCCGTGGGGGAGGACAAGGAACCAGCGTGTGGCGCAAGCACTGAGGCAGCGGGTCCAGCTGCCTGCCGTTTGTGACTGATTTGCAACTGACAAAATAGCAGGGACTGGGAATGGAGGTCGCTTCAGAATTGCAGAATGCCAATGAGAACTTAACCACTGCCAGATCCAGGACTCGTATGCCAGGCTGAGGTCAGACTAGGAAGATCTGGGTTCAAATCCTCACACAGCCACGTTCAAGATCAACAGGGGACTGTGGGTCAGCCTAATCTACTTCACTGGATAATTGTGAGGATAAAAATGAGTGGGAAGAGGTGGTGCCTGTTGCTCTGAAAGCCTTGGAGGAACCTAAATATAAGAGGAACACCACTTGAAAAAAGTGCCTCTTGCCCAGTTAGCGGGGGTTAGAGCACACAGAGAATGGCAAGGCAAGCAGAAGGGAACTAATGACAGCACACTTCTCTGTGACATCATGGCATGTCATTCAATCAGAGCCACAGACTTCTGCACCTTATACGTCCAAACAACGGATTTCAAAGCAGCTGCTGATTAGACAAAAGAGGAGAATTTTTGGCATGAATTTTGAGAGAGTGGGAATGGGGGGGGGGGAAGCAGAGACAAAACCACCCCTGGCTCATCTTATTTGGCTGCCATTCTTGGTTTTCAGCAGCACTTCTCCTAGCTGCCATCTTTCCTCCCACAATTCCCCTCTGGGCCACACTTTGTCATCAAGTACCATTATGCCAAGGACAATTGTGGGGAGGGGGGGGAGAGGAGATGGAGACTGCCAGTGATGGAGAGGAGTGCCACCACCCGTGCCCTCCTCCCCAATATTGCCCTCCAATTCTACCATTGAGGTTCTGAATCAGAGAGGAGCATGAAAGCTACGCCCCAAAATAAATCTAAAATGACAATCCAGCATCATGATATAGCTTGACTGCAGCAGGTGCCTGCTGTCCCCAAATCATTGCTGGAACAGAGTGAGGAGGACTTCCAGGGGTCCTTTGGCAATGTCAAAGGTTAGCACAAACAAGGTGGTGGGTGGCTCCCCTCCCCTCCCTCCCTCCCTCCCTCGATAGCTGACCCCCCTTCCCCACTACATTAGAGCCATAAGCCAACCTGCCGCCCCCCCCCCCCAGCCCCCATTGCGCCCACTGTTCCAAGGGGTGCCGCGCAGTGCCTCTGGCTAAGGAAAGATCAGTAATGTAAGATCTTTCTTAACATCTCCTGCCAACTCTGTCAGAGCCCCTCTCCAGAGTACCGGAGCCCTGAGTTATGTAAACACAGCACATTCTCTGTCAAAGATTTTTTTTCCTCCCTGAAAAAAAGTGTACGAGGGGAAAAAAAAAACACGGCTCGGGCTCATTTGCACATAAAAGAGGCCCTTGCGCTACTCCCGGGCACGGGTGGCATGTTTGAGAGCTGGCAGGTTAAACTCGACAATAAAGGAAAGAGGTTAGGAAAAGAGATTGTCCTCCCTCCCTCTCGCCACCCCCCTGCCAAACGCCACTCCACCCGACGCGCGTCAATCAACCTGTTTCAGAGAACCGGCAAGGTGGAAGGGGTGTGTGCATGTGTGTGTGCGCGCACGCGTGTGTGCACGTGTGATCGCTCACCGAGTCTGGGCCCGCTGGCAAAACCTCAGGCCAGTCTGTTAAGTTTTGTTGCAAGTCAGGGGTTGGACGCAACTGTTGTGACCCGAAAAGCCCAGGAACCAGAATCTGATGGAATATGCTTAGGAAAGGAGAAGTCCTCATTGAACACTTACCTGCAGTTCAGGCAGCATGCCTTAAAAAAATAAACCCATATATGGCTATGCACATACCTGTTGAGTATCCCTTTTCTGGACTGCTTGGAACGGGAAGGTGTCTGGATTTTTGGATTTTTCTGGATTTTGGAATAAATGCATACATATACTGAGAAATGCTTCCTCTTGCTCTTTCTGGGTTACCCATTTGGGTGCTGCTGGCCTCTCTGACATTTTTCAACAATGGCACACAGAGAAGAGGAGAAAACTTACAGCCTGTACATGGGAATGAGCACAAGACCTCCTTTCTATAGAAAGTTTTTTTTAAGTCTTGGACAATTCAGATTTGGCTGGATTTCAGAATAGTCTGGATTTCGGATATCCAGATAAGGGATCATCTATCTGCATTTGTCCTTCAGAGCCCTGCTCAATTACCCATCTGACCCAGCACAATGTTTCCAATCAGGAGCCCCCACCAGGAAGCTTACAAGCAGGGCAGGAGGCAGCAGCCATTGCAGAAGAAGAGCCCTGCTAGATTGCACCAAAGTCCAGTATCCTGCTTCCCACCACAAAGGCCAGGGAAGATAAAGGCACAATATATGCCACCCTGAACTCATTGGATATAACTGTGAATACTACTCCTAATAGCAGTCCTCTTTTAAAGCCACTTAGGACTGTGGCCATCCCTGCATCTTATGGTAGTGAGTTTCACAAGTCCATTCATTACACATTGTGTGCAAATGGGCAGAGGTCTCACAAGTCCCAAGTCTATGGCTTGTCAGTTTCATTGACCGACTCCAAATTTTAGCAGGATGAAGAAGAAAAACCTCCCTCTAGCCAGTGCCTCTGCACGCTGTATCTTGTATAAACTTGATCACGGACCTTCCTCGGTCATCTTTCACTGAAGTTCGTGGGGTGACTCCACGTTCCCTGGACTTCCCTGTGGCCTGGCTGTGCCAGCATAGGTTAGGATTAACTTTTTCTTAAACAGCATAATCTATATATAAATGAACGTGTGTGTTTGTGTGTGTATGTGCGTATATTCCAGCATAACTCTGGAATGCCTGGAGCAATTTACACCAAACTTGGTACACATATGCCTTACACTCTGGAAAGAAATACTGCGGGGGTGAGACACCCCTAGCACACCTAGAGGTGGGGGTGGGAAAGGGGCGGCATGTAAAAATAATTGAAAATGACTGATATTAGTGTCGAATCCATAGTTTTTGGGGTCGCTGAGATGAATAGTGACACTCCGGATGCTGTTTAAGTCCGCGTTCAGCCCCCATCAGCATGGGGGGTGAGAAGGGGTGCAAAATGAAATGTCCAAAATGACCGACATTTGTGTCAAATCTATAGTTTTCGGGGTCGCTAAACTGATCGGTGACAGTCCCGATGACATTTAAGCCCAAGTGTAGTCGAATAGAACGAATGGAACTCTGTAGAACCTTCTGGAAATTTTTAGAAATCATTATGCCCCAGTCTTGGATTCCAATCAAATATTTGCCATGTGACCAGGCGTAGTCACTGAATACAAGTCTATCGATACCGTAGAAGATGCCTACAAGGTCATCAATTTCCCATCAGACTTCCTAAACTCACTTGATCCGGCTGGATTGCCACCACATCATCTTTTACTTACAGCGGGATCTCCAATTATTTTACTACGGAACCACGACCCACCAAAACTTTGCTACGGCACAAGGCTGTGTGTCAAGAAGATGCTGGGTCCTGTAATTGAAGCGACTATCTTAACAAGAAAGGGAGAGGGCGGAACAGTTTTTATCCCACGGATAATACTCATTCCGACGGATCTCCCTTTTAACTTTCAGAGATTGCAATTTCCAGTGAGACTTGCATTCTCAATCACGATCAGCAAGTCACAGGGGCAGTCTATGAAGTACTGCGGAGTGGATTTGAGATCGCCATGTTTCCCACGGTCAACTTTATGTTGCTTGCTCAAGGGTGGGTTCACCCAGGAATTTATTTATTCTTGCTCCTGGAGGTGAAACTGAAAATGTTGTTTATAATCAAGTTTTGAGTTAAATTAATATTATAGTGAATTTGTAAAAGGTTTTACTTTATAATTTTTATGCTGTACTTATACTTTTAATTACCTGTACATAAAATTACTTTGATTTTACACTATAGGTAGAATTCATTCCTTTTCCTGTCTAATAGAAGCTTGGGATACATAAATACCCGGGCAATGCCGGGTAAGGACCAGCTAGTTAAATATATAAATCTAGGGCTGAGCCACATTTTTTTGTAGGGGAGACATTTCCCAAACTGTGGCAGGGGGAATGAAACATCCTGACGCGAGGGGGCATTGCCGTGGACAGTGGTGTCCTGCCATTTTTCCTTCCAATATATCTCATGAGAATTACACCAGGTGATTATGGTTTCTTCGGCTCTGCACCTGCTGAATAGGAGGCCACATGGCCTGAATCAGGGCTGCACAGCCTGGGGATGGAGGCTTGGGTGCGGCCTAACAGCCACAACCCATCTCCATCCCCATCCCTAGGCCGGCATGCCTCCCGGCCAACCCACTCCCACCTAGTTCCTCCCTCTTGTCCACTCTCCCCAGGCCCAGAACTGCTCTGGTGCCAGCCAACTTCAGCTGGCGTTGGGCCAATGCTGCTGCTAGTGTCAGCCCGTCAGCACTACCGCTGATGCAGGGGTGCTGGTTGGCGCTCCCACGTCGGCTCTAGTGACATGGGGGCGGCGCAAGCACATTGTGTCAGCTCAACGTCATTCATAAGATGGCACCCTGAATTGGGGTGAAAAGAGAGGGAAGTGAAACAGCCCCCCCTCTGAACACATTTTTCCATTCTGGGATGTCCCCTGACGACTGAGCATCATGCATTGGGGACTTGTGGAAAATAAAAACGAGGAGAGAGGAGGGTGGGGGTGGCTGGGAATAAGGCCTTCTTGGTGGTGGCTCCTTGTTTATGGAATTAAGAACGGTGGGGCCTGAAAGCCTTTCTTTTCCAGAAGGTGTTTGAATGAGTGGCTGACTGGCATTTTTTTAAAAATGAAATGGCTTTTAATGTTGGTGATCCTGGTTATTTTAATCAGTGTTTTTACCCTGATTTTCAATGTTTTTGTTCTGTTTTAATTTTGTTTTTATTTATTTATTTATTTATTTATTTATTTATTTATTGTAAGCAGCCTTGTGTCCCCTTCACTGTGGAAAAAAGAGGGGTAGAAATCTTTTAGATAGATAGATAGATAGATAGATAGATAGATAGATAGATAGATAGATAGATAGATAGATAGATAGATAGATAGATAACATACTCATCAGCTGCTGGCGAAAGGACAGCCACTGAGAAAAGTTCACCCCTCCCATTTTAACCCTCTGCAGATGGCCTGGCCAAATGGGAAGGGGTTTTTTTTGGGGGGGGGGGTTTCAGATTCTCTTTGCTCTTGGCTTTGCCCAATTTTTTTTAATCTATTGTTGGCAAGGGCAAGAGTCTCAAAGCTTTTTTTCCGGGTGAGAACTACAGCCCTGGACTACACAGAGCCATAATCAAGGCAGAAGCGGCCCTGAGCATGTTGTGTGTGTCTTCTCCCGGCTGCTGAGATATTACCGGTATCTGGGGTGAAGAAGACATGCTTAATGGCACTTCTAAGCATTTCTGCTCTTAGAAATGTCACACGCCGTTCTGGCCTGTCTTCCCCCCCTGACCCAATCCGCCTTCAAGCAAGGATATGAAAAACACATCTGGATGGATGCCCAAACGCTTTCTGATGAATGCTACATGGGAACCCAGCCAGACATGCAGTTGGAAAATCTCAGAAGCCCAGAAACACGAGCCAGGGTTGAATGAGGGCACTGAGAGAGAGATAGCAGGGCACTGGGGACATGTGGCTAGGGATGGCGTGTAAACAGGAAGTCTACAATTTAACTCTTTGTGGTTTGCCACTTTCACTTTTTTCAAAAAGCAGATTTCAGAAGGCACATGCATTTGTGTTTGAAATGAATGGAAGTGAAACAAATGGATCCCAATTTGTATTCACCTCCATTCATTCCAGGAAGGATGCAGCTATTCATTTCGGAACTTCTATTTCTTGCCATCGATTTTTGGTTTATTCTTTTTAAACAAAAAACAAATGGAGAAACCTTCCTTTTACTGTCATCTCTAGCATGCAGCCAACTACTCCTGGTGGTCATTTTGCTTTATGATTCATCGAGGAACATGGCAAAAATAAATTCAACAAATAAAAACCAAATGAAAACAAAAAATTAAAAATGAAAATGAAAAAAATGTCCGCTCCTGTTACTCTAACCTGCTTTGTAACCTCCTTTGTTACTCTAGGATCTCTGGCTCTATTAAATGACTTTGCCCATTCTCCTTCACTGACGTTTATGCCTTGAGCCCCTTCCCAATCACCTGCATGGAGGCACTTCAAATCCCACTGCAAAATCTACCAATTCTATGATTGATTTACCCTGCAAGCCCTTGTCTCCAGTTGCATCAAAGCCCTGTAAGAGAGATGCTTCAAAAACTATCCTCATTTGGAATCCTCTCTGAATTTTGAAATTCCAAACTCCCCTGTTGGAACTGGTATACTGGAAAATCTAGTTTTATTTCCAAATTTTTGTGTAGAACTTTATCCATTCACAGGTTGCCCAAGCTTCAAGTTCCTCTTGTCCATATGAGTGCCTCTAGGTCCCCAAAACAGCATGTGTGAATGGATGAAACACTGCAAAACAGCAATCTTGAAGGCTGTATGCTCTTTGAAGGGTGTTTTAAAGATCAGTCAATCATATTGTACAACCAATCAATGCACAGCAGTGAAACACTGCACAGAAAGAATCCTGATGCAATCGTGAATACAATCACAACTGGATTGCTCCCCCCCCCCAATGTTTTATCTGTATGCATTGGAAGCACACAGGAAAAACAGAAGTACCATTGCAATAAAGGAACTGAAAGCACATGTTCCAATTCTAGAATTAATTTTAGCATTATCTTGGTTAAACTAACAACTCAGGAATGGAACGAAGTTCTGAACAGAATACAATTCTGAAAAAAAAGAACGGGGCGGGGGGAAATCTCCTTGTGTCTACAGTCAATTCATTTCCCTACTTAATTCCATTACCCTGTCCTCTTCTCTTCCTAATCTCTTTTTGCAGCATCACCCCATTGTCAGCATTTAGGTTATAAGTTCATTGGGGCAGGAATCTGTTCATCACCAGGTAGATACACAATAACAAGATGCAGGGCCCAATCCTTTCCAACTTTCCAGCACTGATGCAGCCGCAATTCAGCCCCAAGGTAAGGGAACAAATGCTCCTTTACATTGATGAGACCTCCATGACTGTGCCCCCATAGGAGGATACAGCGCATGCCCTTTTGGCATCTCTACACCAGCACTGGAAAATTGGATAGGATTTGGCCCGCAGTCCGATTCACACTTCCTTGGGAATAAGCCCAGTTGAACTCAGCAGGATTTACTTCTGAGAAAACACACCTGGGATTGTGCTGTAAGAAACATTTCTAAAGAAAGGAAGGCACAAACGCCGTCCAAGGCTGAGCTTCAGCATTCAAAATGGCTGCCAGGCCTAAGCCCGGCTGAGCTCTGGTTGAAATTAAAGCCTCTTCAGGGATCGTCCAAAATCACATATTAAAAAAACAAAAACATACACAAAAACCCCAGAGATGAGAGAGTGGTGATTTATAGAGGTTGATGCAACTTGAATTTTTCCGTACTTATTTGACCAGCAAGAGATAAATTCAATTTGTGTCTCTTTCTCTCTCTTCCCCTGGAGTAAATTATTTGCTCTTGAAATAAAGTCCGCGTTGGAGGATACGATACGGATAAACCGCTTCCATTACAGACGTCGCTGCTAGTGATCAGCATCAATTGCCGCGTGCTGCTTGACGCCGCATTTCAATTTTTCTCTCTCGAAAAAATCAGTTTCATTTGTCTTTTGTTGTTGTTGCTCTTGTATTAATATTTGTTTTGAGCTGGGGGCATTTGGTCACGGATGGGCACGGGATCAGGGGGGAAGAAGCTGTTAGTTTACACAGATAATTGCCCAGGCTTGTAAAGCCATAATTTGAAGGAAATCTAAGACACAAACAATGGGGATTTTTTTTCTCTCCCTCTCTCTCTTTCCAAATGTGCTGTCAAAAGCATTCCTCCGTAATTTGATCAGCGGGAAACGGAGCGCAAGAAGCGAACCCAACACGGAGCTTGGCAATCATGCCGATAATATCTTCAGCGCAAAAGGAGACTGGGATGCCTGGAGTATCGCTCTGGTTCTTCATGTTTAAGTCAATGGGAGTTAATAGATGAATTGATGAGAGAGTAGAAGTTAACTGGGGAGGCACAACCGGAGAGATGATCCCATTTCCAAGGCCAGTCAGTGGTTCATGGTTGATGCCAACTTTTGAGTTATACAAAACTCTTCCCCAGGCAAAATATGCATTCCAATAGAATATGCGTCTGGGAAGCCATGTGGGCTTGGACCATTTTAAATGCACACAGGCAAACACATGGTGCACCCTGATTGTAGGATGTCCACTAAAAATCTTCCTGTCCCAATCTGAAGATTGTTAAAGCACGAGGAAGATGAGGACATTTGCTCATATGCGGCTCTTATGCATTCTCCTTCATTGGCCCATGTGCTGAAACTGCCTCCTGAACATCTACACCATCTCTCATTTTGGGACATGTGCTCAGCTACCATTTTCACATTGTCCCTCCCACAATTTGAGGCTGATTCAGGACTCTCATTGTCCACCACGCTGAGTCCGACCATTGGTCCATCTTGCTCATCTACTCTGACTGGCAGCAGCTGCCCAGGCTCTCAGGCAGAGAGATAGTTTACCCAATTCTTTAAGTCCTCTAACGAGAGATGCCAGGGGACTGAACCTGGGACCTTCTCCATGCAAAGCTTGTGTGTCCAACCACTGAGCTATGGGTGCTCCTGATGATCATCTGAGGCTGCTTTACACCAGATTGGATCACTGGCCTATCTCATTATTGTCTACAGCAGCAGTTTACAAATTGCAGGTCTGGGACCCACCAGTGAGTTGTGACCCCATTTTTGGTGGACTGCAAAACTGACAGGGCCGGTTAGGCCATGTGCATCATGGGTTAAACAAGTTGCTACTTGGGTGGGAGCACCTCTGCCTAATCTGCCTAAAATGCTTCTGATAAGCACTTCTGGCCACACCCCTTAGCATGTATAATCGAGGGCCTCTAAAGAGTAGGAGAACCACAATAATCATCACACAGGGGCCCACCCAGGAGTTTTTCCCAGTCCTACCTACAGATATCAGAGACCAATGCTTGAACTTGCAATGCAGTGCAATCTCCACTGCGAGATGGGCTCTACAGCTCAAGAAAGCTCACAGCTGCATTTCAACGAAGCTGATTCCGCTGCCATCTGAAGCCAGGGGGATGATAGCAAGAAGCAGGGATTTCTCGGTTGTGGCATCACGTCTCTGGAACCAGCTGCTGGAAGACCTGAGGGCAGCTTCCTTGGTGTATGCCATATGGTTTCCGGCAGGGCTTAAAGAGCCATCTATTTTGCCTGGCTTTTGGTTTCTGTTTTGTCTGATTTTCTGCCCTTCCTTGATGAACAAGACAGAATCTTCTGCACTGAAGTCCAACCTCTAGCTTTCAAAGATGTCAGGTTGGAGAAACAGCAGTCCTGAGTCTGGCATTCAATAGGTGCTTTCTCTCGTCGTCTTGGGGAAACCACATCTCTGGCCCCTACCCACCGCCCAGACTTCTCCCTATTAGTAATGTGGCTCTGTGTAGTCTGCTTGTTTCCCAGTTTTGAGGACAACTGGGATCATTTTGTTCCATTCCCAGACCCACCCCTTTGTTGACAGACCATGAAGCCAAAAGAGAATCCCATCTATCACCCTAGGTCAAAGATCTCTTTAAAGGGGCTCCTGCAGAGGTGGAGAGATGGAGGGTGTGGGCTGGCTTTTGTCTGCCTGACAATTCATTGTTTCCTGGTTAATGATGAACCTTGATTTCCAAAAGCAGTGAAAGAACATGCCCAGAATCGTTCATGTGTCCATTACTGTTGCTTTAATTGCATTTCCAATTTGTCACTCCTCCCGCTGACATACATACCCAAAGAAGCAATGAAGACTCCTGTCTTTCCGCGTGGCAGTTATACGCAACACACAATGTGGGAGAATGCTCCCCCAAGTCTATGTAGGCCTCCTTCAAGGCTGGCCTGGAGACTCCAGGAATCAGTCATCAAGTGAGTACTGAAAGCATTCCTAGAAATTTAACGGCAGATCCAAGAATTACCAACGTTACATCAGGCTGGAAAAACAAAAATTGCCAGCAATAGCTTCAGAGTTGGCAACTCTCTCTATGCGCATCTATGCGCAAGGTTTATCACCACACTTTTCCAGACCTGAACATTGCTACAATTCTGAGTCAAATGCACTCTCAGGACATTTTGCATTGCGATAAGAGTTGCAAGGCTGTAGTCCAGACTGATTTCTACATTCTGATAGTTTTGTAACTACTGTATTGAACTTTCCTGAATTTACATTCTAGGTAACATCAGGTACTATCACCAACTGGAGGAATCCCATTCTTCCATCACATGGAGTCAAGGGCTCTCCAAGGAGATAAAGTCTTGGCCTGTTTCATTGAGGGAGCCAGGCCGAAGTGTCTGAATGAGAGACAAGACAAAGTCCAATCTTAAACTGTCCCCCCCCCATGCAGCTGTGCCAATGGAACTGTATCAAGGAGAGTAAGGGACAGGGAAGGGGATAGGGTTCAGATCTGTTGCATGCTGGTGCCACCAGGATCCACCCTCCATCCCACCTGCCCCACTTCCCACCCGGGAACACCTCCCCTGTTCCTCTCCCTCCCCAGCCTGTTCCACTACCTACCACCCTGCACCAGCTGACCTGTGATCCCAGTTGGTAGCTGGCTGTGGCCGCGGGCCACTAACATTCCCACCACTTGCGCCAGCACAGCCGCCAGTGTATGGCCATCACTGTATGGCAATTAAGCCTTAGTTAGGATTGGGCTGAAACTCTTAGATAGCAAGAGGCAAGGGGAGGTCCAGAACAGGACATCTCCAGAATGGAGGCTGGGGCAAGTTAAAAAGGAGACAATGGGGCTGGCAGAAAAGAGGATTACAGGAAAGTCCGTAGAATCAGGAAGTCAAAGCCACACAAAGTAGGATGGTGCGAGCTGCATAATGCCAGGGCTTTGTTACACAGACAAAAGCCCTGTTCTCATTACATATCCAGAGAGAGTGAACACATATAGAGGGGAGATCTATGTGCATTCAACTTGAATGTCTGCACGGAGTCAATGCATGTCCAACACTAAGCATGTCCAACATGATGCATGTTTCTGTGCCCTACAGAGATATTCCAAGCACAGATGCTGGCTGTGCAGCAGGAGGAGCAAGAGTGCGCCAGCAAGCCCTGGCTTGTGTCAATACACTCCTGAAGTACTCCCACTCTCCCATGTTTAAAAACACTGGGGTCCTGCACTCTTCATCACAGAAAGTATCTCTCCACATGGAGAACATCTGATGCTACAGACAGAGTGCACAGAATGGAAAGTTGGGAGTTTATCAGTGTAAGGCAGAGGTTTCCAAGCTAGGCATCACAATGCCCTGGGGCATAGAACTGAAATCTTGCACCACTTGAAAGCTCAACAAGTGAAATGTGGATGAAACAAGTGGATGTGAAAGCATCCACATTCAACAACACAGTGTTTTGAGTTCCAAGGGCTTGAAATCTGGTTTCTGAACTCTGCCAAATAATATAAACTTGGTTGCTTGTTTGAATTATTAATTTGGATTGTTGCAGTCCTGATGGTGGCTGGTCTTTTCTAAATGCAGTGGGCCCTCCTTATCTGCAGGCTCAGCACCTGCAGATCTAACTCAATGTGGGTGTCAACCTGTGCTAGAGAGCCTCTCATGACCTTCAGGACACAACTGGAAGTGCTTTCCGGTAGCATCCGGGAGGCTTTCACATGTGGACTCCCTCCGCCTCAGAAAGCCTCCTAGAGGCTTCCAAAAGACACTTCCCGTTTTGCAAAAAAATAAAAAAATAAAATAGAAGTGCCTTTGAGAAGGCTCCAGCAGGCCTTCTGAGGCATGGAGAGGTCACATGCAACACGGACCTAGGATAGGTAGCTATTTTTCAATTTTGTGCTGTTGCATTACAAATATTGTTGCTATACACTATTCCTAATAAAGCGGCCTTCTGTAATGGACTGATGATAGTTGTTGTTGTTGTTGTTGTTGTTAATAATGATGATGATGATGATGATGGTGATGATGATGATGATGATGATGATGATGATGATGATGATGATGTGCAGTGTCTTTCTCGTGGCTGTTGCTGGTGGTGTTCTCCATTCTTTTAGATTGTGAGCCCTTTAGGGACAGGGAGCCATTTAACTTTAATGTTATTATTTACCTGTAAACCGCTTTGTGAACTTTGTGTTGAAAAGCGGTATATAAATACTAGTGATTGATTGATTGATGATGATGATGATGATAAAGTTTGCAATGCGATGTTGAATTTGGAACAGTTTCAAAATTGGCAATTGAAATGCAATGTCAAAGAATATTTAAAAACCAGAATACTTAAAACTGATTAATTTTATCGGTTTGGAGGAAACAGACCACATTTGGCAATCTGATATGTCACATAGGGTATTTCACATTTCACAATGGGAAATAGCAACTTGCAAATTCAGTACGTTTTCCCTAGTTCTTCCTTGAGCGCGTCCTAAATTCAGCAGTGCTGAAGATACTCTGCACATGCATATGTGTGAGTTTGGGCAGGGCATCTCCAGTAGACGATGTGCGTGTTTTATGTCTCTGTGTTCAAACACACTGTTTTGCTGGACGCCTCTTACACTGCAACATTTGCTGTCCATGTGATTTGAGGCAGGCCAGACAGACAGACAGCCCAGCAGCTCTGCATCCTCACCACGGCGGGAGTCGATAACTGGATGATGGGTCTTTGTTAACAGAGAAAATCCATTTAAGTTCACTCGTACTTTTCCAATAGGCTGCCATTATGCCTCAGGGGTCCGCGGCGCTCCATACCTAGATCCGAGGAGAAACAGTGCGGTCCCTGATTCAATTGCTGCCTTTTAAACTCACTCTCTTTTCCTCACCCTACAGAGGCGCCAGGAGGAAGCACAACCTGCATGCCGCGGTCAAAGCAGCATTTTAGACCCAACTCGGCAGCTGCAGGAGGTCAAAGCCATGCCAAAAGCGTTGCTGGGATATGAAACACACCAACTCTTGGAGCAAACCAATCACCCCACGCTGTGGGGTGGCTCTCAACTGCCTTTCTGGGTAGGGTGGGTTGGCATGGCTACAGATGCCCAACTCAAGCTGGCTCCCAGGCCAGCTCCACTGAAGTTCCTCAAACCTGTTACCCCCCCCCCCCACACAAATACATGAGACAAGCTCATGATACTTCAGTTCTTCCGCTAACCACCTGAGCTCCTACAGTATCACCCCATCAGACATATCACTGCAGGTTTGATGGTCAGATTATGCTGAAGAAACATAGAAAAGTGCCTTAGATTGTGGGCGCAATCCTACGCTATGCCGGCCTAATAAGGCCGACATAGCAGGGCCATATCCCAAGCCCATTAAGAGGCGGCAGCAGCAGCTCAGTGCAGGGCAAGGGGAGGTTTTCCCCTAGCACCTGCGTAAGTCCCAGTCACCCATATGGGCCTGCTTGGATCTGCACCTGCTGTTTTGCAGGCTCAGAGGAACGTGGACAGTAGCGGCCGAATCAGGGCCACCTTGGCCGGGAACAGGCATTAGGATATGGCACTACGGCTGTCCTGCGTCACAACCACATCACAACCATGGTCTCCGCCCACACGCCGCCCAGTTACGCCCCTGGAACGCCTCTGGAACCTTGCAGAGGCCCTGCGTCGACTGAGCGACACCGGCACTTGACTGGTGCAAGGCTGGCGCTGCCAATGGTCACAGCGGCGCTTGAGCGTTGGTGCTGCTGCTTGCACCGGCCGAGTGCCATACCGCCGACATGGACGCGCTTTACGGCACATTCGCGACAGCATTCGGCCAGTGCAAGAGCTCAGCGTCGGCACTAAGGGGGGTATAGGATTGCGCTGGGAGTAAGTTCACCGGTCCATCTAGTTCAGTATTGTTGACACTGTCTGGCAGAAGTCCCAGGGTTTCAGGCAGGCATCTTTCTCTGCCCTACCTGGAAATGCTACCAAGAATTGCACTAGGATGTTCTGCCTGCAAAACCTGGGCTCTGCAGCTTGCACCGGCCGAGTGCCATAGCGCCTATTGCAGTCACCTGTATTCATTTTCTTTGCAAAAGCAAATCCTCCATTAATTATAAAACTTTGGGCCCGATCCAACAGCGGCATTGCCATGCAGGTGCCACCCAGGGCAGCTGTCACTCCCCCCATGCTGCGCAACACCCGCTGTACTTACCCGCAGTGGTGTCATTCAAATGGTTTAGGAACAGGAACTCACTTTTGATTGGCACTTGTCGGGAACCCGGAACCAGCCACGGAGCCCGTTAGGATCCAGAACGCCCGTTCTGGTCCGTTCGCCCTGAATGACATCACTGCTTACCCGGAGCGATGCACAGCACTCGGAAGTGGTTTAGTGGTGACGTGATGACTTCATTGCACGCACCACTCAATTGCGTCCGAGGCGGCCATTTCCAGCATGGGAGCATGGGAGAAGTCATCCTCCTTCAAACGTGGCACAGGCCTCTGCACAGCAGGCGCTCAGGCAGTATGCTCGTCACCCCCCAGGAATAGTCCCCCAGGATGTACCACCCCCATCTCTTGCAGGCGATGCTACTGCCATCCTATCCAATGTTCCAGCACCAATGCAGCCTCAACAAATATTCCCTTACTTTGATGAAGCTTCTGTGTCTGCACAACCACCATCACAGGATACAGTGCACACCCCGTTGGCACAGCTGCATCGGTGTTGGAATGTTGGACAGGACTGGCCCATTAGAGGGCTTCTAGTCTGTCGATAATCTTGTCTGTCCTGGTCATAGGAGCTACGAGGAGGTATCCTGCCAATTTGAGGGTGGAGCTTTTGCTCAAAAGGGTGTAGGCTTCTACTGCAATGGATGGGAATACTAGATGGTGGGAGATTCCACAGATAAAATACTGCAAAAAGGTTAATCACATAACTTTTGGATGTACAGTTCCTTAAAGATTCTTCTACAAAAGCATATCAGCAAAACACACAAAAAGTATATTGATGCAGTCATACATACTGTCCCAAGATGACTTTTTTGAAGTATTTTATCCATATGTGTTCATCCGCAGTTAATGGTGGGGAGGGAGCTACAAATGAACTGAAGAAATAAATACAGTGGCAAACTGCACATGCTTCAGTTTCAGAATTTTACAAATTCTCCTGGTTAAAGTGAAATTCAGGAAGAGTCAACGCCTGAAAGAAAAAATTCCAAAATCATAACAGAAATGAATGGGGAAGCTCCTATATCCCTAAATCAAAGGATCTCCCATCTTCCATTAATGGTTCCTTTACTGCTTAAGAATTTTGTTCTGTACTGTACTCTATTCTTCTTGAATGCTAATTCAACTAGGATAATTTATAATATTAATTTCAGAATTGGAGCATGCACCAAACTATAGTGTTGGGGGAGGGGGTTCAGTTCATGTCCATTTTTTTTCCTCTTCTGTGTTACTGATGCTCACAGACACACATAACTCTATATAAAAGCAAAGTAAATGGGCCTGCATATTTTGACTGCATTAAGACTCTCTTCGTGTGGTGTTTTAACAAAGCACACATAAGTCATGGGCACCACAAAACACTGTGCAGAAGAAACCCTCATGCAGCGATAGATACAATCACAAGACTGCTTTTTGTGGTGTTTTATCCATGGGCATGCACCCCGCATGCAGAGGTGTGGAAATAATGCAATTAAACAGCATGAAGCTGTGACAAAATGTGTGTTCACAGTGAACTGCACAAAATTTGGAAACAAGGGTTTTTATTAATCCTTTCTCTTTAAGAGCGCAATCCTAAGCTGGAGTTAGGCTGTCATAAACTAAGCCAGCAAAGTTTGGCCAGTATAAGGGCCACCATAAAGCTTGTTTGGACTACTCTCGGAGTCAGGAAGGATGGCGCACGTCTGTGTGCTGGCCTCTCTGACTCCAAGGGTGGTCCAAACATACTTTACGGTGGCCCTTGTGCTGGCCAAACTTTGCTGGTTTAGCTTATGCTGGCCTAACTCAGTTTAGGATTGCGCCCTAAATTAGATACCAATACTGCTTTGCTTTTAAGGGTTACACTGTTTGCTGATTTTATTTGTTATTTTCTTGTTGATAGTATCAGAGGCGTATTGAAGGAGCCGCAAGGGAAGGTGGGCACAGTGGGCGCCACTTGCAGAGGGAAGAAAAAGTGGCACAAGTTTTGTCCCCCCAGCCCTCCCTCATATCTGGTATGCTCCTAAATAGAGTGATTCTAGATGCTGGGGGTGTGGCCAGGTGGCAAAAGCAGCGGGGCAGTGGCGCGGGAGGTGCGGTGACATTGCTCCACCTCTGGCCTGCTGCAAATCTGTTATGGCTCTGGATAGTATTATATTTTGATTCTATATAACACCTTGAAAAAACTGTATTTTTAAAGACAGGCATGGCTTTTCAAATGAGGTAGCAGGATGGTTTCTAATGCATTCGTTCCATTTTGGACACAAAGTAATCTGAATTTAGAATGCACGCAATTCAGGTTTCAGGTGATCTGAAATTCAGAAATTTGGGTGAGAATTTCAGAAATTCTGAAATTTCAGAATCTCAGGGTGTGCACGGACGATAGGACTTTAATCCATGTAGGGCAGCAAATGACCAAGTGCAGGCAACAGCAGGGCAGGAAAAATGAGCGTGCCGTACCCCATCAGCAAAGGCAGTGCAATCATGTGTCTTCCGACTCTCTGGAAAAAGATAAAAATCCTGAACGATCATCTTCTCCAGCCTCCGCGTCCCCATAAAATGACAGAATATGCATGAATTCTCGCCTAAAGCGAGTGGATGTTTTGGGTTGACGCAGCAAGTTTGCAAAGGTGGGAGCCAGAGAGGGTGATAAACATGACTGCTGTTCAGAGCTGAGTCTACACATGCGTCAAAATTATGTGCGTGTGTGTGCGTGTGTGTGCGTGTGTGTACATATGTATGTATGCACTTGCAGAAACAGACACACAGGCATCCTTTCGCTCCAGCCCAAGCTCTCCTCAACTCCCCAGCTGTCTCCCGGTACCCATCATGCCCTCTGCTCGCCTCGTTACTTTCCGATCACGTTTCGGGCATCCCCTCGGGACGGCGCAGAAAATTAACAGCGGTTCAGATCTGAGGAACTTTATGACACGTGTATGATAGGCCTGAACCAGGGTGTAATTGAATGACGGATGAGCTTCCAAGAGCCACATTTCCAGGGAGTAATGAAAAATAGAACTGATATTGACTGAAGGAGCTTTTGCCGGCTGGGTTGGGATGAGCAGCCGTTCGGCTCGGGGAGCGCATCAATAGGGCAAGTAATAGCGCAGTTATTGTAACTCCAAAAAATGTCATTTGAGCTTAAAACTGGGGAACACTTTGCTATTAACCAGCCTTAAACAGAAAGGACACGAGAGGGAGAGCTGGGTAATTTATTTCACTCTTGTTCGGGGCTGCTCTTCCAGGTAGAAGTGTCCCAGTTTTTCTTCCCCGGGGCAGGTTTAAGATGTGCAGAGTCCAGCTCAAGAAGGGAAGGGGGGGGGGAATCCAAGTGTTTGTGGATTCACAGGAAGTATAGAGCAAAATGAGGGGGTGGATCTCTTAAGACCCACAATGTTTGAAATGTAGGATGCAAACTTGTAGGTCACGAGGAGGGGCCACAGCTCTGTGGGGGTGTAATGGCTTTGCATGCAGAAGGTCTCAGGCGCAATCTCTGGCAGCATCTGGGCTGGGAAAGACCCCTGCCAGAAGCCCTGGAAGGGGGGGACAAATCTGACCTAGCTGGACCAAGAGTCTGGCCCACAGAAGAAAGTTTCCTACCTCGGATTGCACCACCACCACCACGTTTGCATCCTGCAATTCACACATCAGTCAACCACTCAAAAACAATAAAGGAGCAGAATGGGCGGGGGGGGGGGAATCCACTCATCCCTAAGCTGAGCAGTGTCACGATAGCACATTACATGATCAAGAATTTGACTGGTGTACTATTTTCTCATTCTCCAAGTCTGTCTTTAACTTCCTCCCCTTCACAATTGGGGGGGGGGGGAGAGAGAGAGAGAGAGAGAGAGAGAGAGAGAGAGAGTCACTGCTTGAGCATGGAAGGAAGTACACAGAAGCAGCTTAGTGACTCTCAAGACACAATCCTAACCTGAAGTTAGGTTGGCTCAGTTTAGGCCAGCAAAGTGTGGTGAGCACAAGGGACACCATACAGTATGTTTGGACCACTCTCAGAGTCAGAAAAGCCAGCACACAGATATGCGCCATTCTCCGACTCCAAGAGTGGTCCAAACGTGTTTTATTGCGGCCCTTTTGCCAGCCAAACTGTGCCAATCTAACTCCAGGTTAGGATTGCGCCCTCAGTCACATTTCCAGGGATTTCACACAGACTCCAAAAATGCAGGCAGCTGATCCCTCTTGAAGGTACTTCAGGGTGCAATCCTAACCTGGAGTTAAGTCAGCATAGTTAGGCCAGCAAAGTTTGGCTGGCACAAGGACGACTGTAAAGCGCATTTGGACCACTCTTGCAGTCAGGGAGGATGGCGTATGTCTGTGTGCTGGCCTCTGTGACTCTGAGTGGTCCAAACATACTTTACCGTGTTCCCTGTGCCGGCCAAACTTTGCTGGCCTAACTCCAAGTTAGGATTGAGCTCTCAAGCACTGAGATAGGCACCTTGAGATCTGGGCTCTCTAAGCAGCTGCCCGGTTTGTCACCGACTAGATTGGCCCTGGTCATGCAGATGTTGCAGGCTTTGTAGTGCTTGGAAAAACCTGCCAAGCCAGGTTTTTAACCAGAGACAATAGTGGAGGCAGTGCCGGCTCATCCATGCGGCCAACTGAAGCAGTCGCCTCAGGAAGCTGTATGGTGGGGGGAGCACCCATCTCTACCTACTTGCCTCCGCTGCTCTTTTTTCTCCTTTCATCTCTGGATTGAAAAAGGAAGAAGGGAAGATGAAATCTGGGAGGGAGGAGGGTGCTGAATTAGAGCATTAGAGCTTGAGAGGAGCAGTGGTTGGCACATCATTTGGGAAGGGGGGCAGCGTTTGGCATGCCGGCTCAGAAGGTCTTGGGCCAGCCCTGAGTGGAGGGGAGAAGAAAGACAGGTGGACCCAACAGGCACAGAAGGCTTTCACGTACTGCTCTCTCCTGCAGTTCTGTAAGCAAAAGGCCAAGAAGAAATGAGCTCCTCTGGACAGGAGGAAATTAATGAGCCACCAAGCTGACGTTTTGCCTGAAGAAACCACTCAGACGGGGAAGAGTTTGTGTCATCTTTCTTGTACTTGGAATAATCATTTTGCCTGATAAGCGAAACTGAAAATGTTGTCGAGGACATGCCAACAGAGCTGAAGCAATTGTCGTTGTCAGAAGGATGGGCAGAGCCAGAAGCAATCTGGGTTCAAGCCCCTGCTCAGCTACGGAGCTCACTGAAGGTGAGTCACACCCAGTGGTGGGATTCAAATAAATTAACAACTGGTTCTATGATGTCATAGCCGGAGCAAAAAAAACCCCGAAGCCAGCCGAGGTAAGCGAGTGGGCGGGGCCCGGCCATTTAACAACCGGTTCTGTAGAACCTGGGCGAACCCCCTGAATCCCACCACTGGCCACACCCTCTCAGCTTAGCCTACCTCACAGGATTATTGTGAGCACAGAAGGAGGAAGGAACCAAGTGTGACAAGGACCCAGCCAATGGGCCACCCAGGGAGAGTGAAGGGCGAGCTCTATTAGTTCCCCGCCACTGTACACTCCACCCCCCACTCCACAGTAGGCTCCGTTTTGGAGCTGTATGATGGCAGGGGAGGGCAGGCCAAAACCGCTCGCCTCTCTGAGACATGAGCCACCTTGTTGCCACCCCTCCCTCACTCCAGCAGTGCTGCACCCGGGGCATTTGCCCCCTCCCTTAAAATGGCAGGACTACAACTGAACTTGCGCTCCCTTGAAGAAGGCAAGAACAGAAATAGATGACATTACAAGTGGGCCCCTGTATCCACAGATCCCATATCCACAGTTTCAATTATCCACAGACTGGGGGGGGGGCTCCCTTACCTTCCTTTATTCTTACTTTGGGTCACTAAAAAACCTTCTTACTCAGAGGGGGGAGCAGTGGAGAACCCTAAACTTAACACAGGGTTCCCTATTATCTACAGTTTCCAATACTCCCAGTTCCTGGGAGGTCAGGAACCCCGGTATCCTCTGTGGGTACTGGGGCAAGCCTGTAGTAAATGTTCTGGAGGTAACACCCACTTCAGATCAGTTTTCTTTTGTAAATGCACTAGACACACTTAAGAAACAGGAACTGCCTATGAATAGGAGCTTCCATAGAGGAATACCACCACTGAGCCGTGATAAACTAAATGGAACCTCACTGTGCAGATGCAGGTTACCTGTGAGTACCAGACATGGGGACAAAGAAAGAGGGGGCGTCTTGTTTGCACACACACTGCATATTCCAGCAGCTGGCTCAGCCTGTTATCAGGTGTAGGTTGAACAGGGTAGCTGCATTATTATTTTCTCTCCCCCCCCCCAGCAGTAATCCTGCAGGCATCTGTGTACAGCACGTCTGCCCACAAAATAATTGCTCGCTTGGCAGATCTGACAGTCTCCAGATGTAATCAGCACTCTCCTTCCTGGCTGCTCCCTCTTCCCTTTTTAATACTGACTTCTTCCTTGCAGCTGCAGCTCCTACAGTCGCTCCAGTTTCTTGCTTTGGGGTCTCCTCCTTGTCGTCATCATCCCCCCCAAGGGGGGTGCATTCTTCCTGGCCAGGCTTTGACTGAACTTGAACGACATTTTCAAGCCGATCATTTGGGAACTGTGCGATTTGAACCTGGGACCCCAGGACCCTTCCAACCATGAGGACAACTGAGGAGGTTGCCTCAGGCGGTAGATTGGCAGGGGGTATCCATCTCCCCCTGCCCACTCACCTCCACTTCCTCTCACTCCCTGGATTGAAAAAATGCGGGTTGGGGCAGAAGAGGAAAGAGGAAGGAGACACTCTGGTCCATCCCTCTCCATACTCCTCCACACTTCCTCTTCCGCCCTGTTCCCCTCTTTCTTTTCCAATTCAGGGAGTGGGAAGAGTGGAGGCTGGCATCTTACTGGATAAAGGGGGGCAGCAACTGGCATGCCATCTTAGGCATCAGGAAGTCTTGGGTCAGCTCTGTGGGTCAGCCCTCTACAATGGGGGTCAGCAACCTCTTCAGCAAAGGGGCTCAACATTGCAGAGTTGCCCAGGGACTCCTCAAGCTTGGGCAGGCAGCTCTGCTGCTCCTCTGTTGCTCCCTTGCACAGCAAATTGGGCAGGAGGCCAAGCTGAGCTCCATATGGGCCAGATGATGTTGGGTGGCAGACCAGAGCTGGCCTGCGGACCATAAGTTGCCTACCTCTGCTCTACTACCTTACTAACTTTGGGGCTTGTGGCATCTTGGGGACCGCTTCACTCAGGATTTTTAGGTGTACACTGCTATCTAAGGCTCTCCCACTGGCAGCTATCAGAAAATGCATCTTTCAGTGCGATCTCTGAATGCCCACAGCAGGAAGAACCACACGGAAGCTGCAGCCCTGTGTTTGTTGTGCAGAAGGCGCCTGCTGACAGGTCACAGGGCACTGCCCCATCCTCCAGCTGTGCTGGTACTCTCAGGGCGCAATCCTAACCTGGAGTTAGGTCAGCACAGTTAGGCCAGCAAAGTCTGGCTGGCACAAGGGACACCATAAAGTATGCCTGGACCACTCTTGGAGTCAGAGAGGCCAGCACACAGATGTGCACCATCTTCCCTGACTCCAAGAGTGGTCCAAACACGCCTTACGGTGGCCCTTGTGCCGGCCAAACGTTGCTGGTCTAACTGTGCCAGCATAACTCCAGGTTAGGATTGTGCCCTCAGACAAGAACTTTCTCACAAGAGAGGTTAGGAGTCCCTCAAAGGCGAGAGTGGAGCGATGTGTGCTCTCTGAGGGGTGTAGGAGAGAAAGTAACGAAGGAAAGAGAATAACTGCCAGTTGAGTATCTGAAGAGGTGATGGTTGTGGTAACTGTCAAGAGGAGTAAAGAAGGAGAAGCTTTCAAACCTCCTTCCTTTCTGGAGCAAAGGCCAAGGAAGGCAACCACTGCCAGTGTGATGGTAAGCAGTGGCGTAGCCAAAGGGGAGATGGCACTGAAAGTACTGCAGGTGCTGGAATATACTGTGTAAGTGGCCCTTCCCACTTGCTGTCAGAGCCATTCCAGGCAGCGATGGCAACTACGCATTGCTGTCACTGCCTGGAATGGCTCTGATAGCAAATTGGCCATTTATACAGCGCGGTGCGGTACCTGCAGTACTTATCATGCCACTCCCCCTCTGACTATGCTACTGGTGGAAAGAGCAACGTTCCAATCATCCATGGGCATACAATCATCACTGGGCGCACAACCAAACCCACACAGTCCCCTTCTCCCAGCACTTTCTAATAAAGGCACATGAGCTCATAGCTTCCCAAGCCACAGAGCCTCCAGAACATCACTGAACAAAGAAATCTAATGTGCAATTAATAAAATGTCATTTATAAAATTACGCATGGTGTGGACAGAGAGCCTTTTTTTCCTCGTTTCTTGCAAATATTAGAAGTCAACGAAACCAATCAGCCATGGATTTGGGGCAGACAGGAGGATGGATTACATCAGGCAATGCACACATCTCACTTATGGAAGTCACTGCCACAGGATGTTGTGATGGTCACCAACACAGAGGGCTTTCAGAAGGGAGTAGACACGTTCATGGAGAATTAGTCTATTCATGGCCATTAGTCATGATGGTTACAGGGAACCCATGTTTAGGAGCAGTGTACCACTGAATAGTAGCTGATAAGCATTAACAGCCAGAGAGAGGTTAGTAGTCCTGATGGCTCTGTCTTCAGATGCCTCCATGTTCCGTGGAGGAGGAGTATTGCCTTCATGCCCTCCTTGTGGATTTCCAAAAAGGTTGGGATCTGTAGAAATAGGATGCTGGACTATGTAGAGCTTTGTTCTAAGGATCCAACAAAGGTCTTCTTGTGGAGGTCACTCCATGGCTAAATGTGTGTTACATGGATCAGATGCTGTTGCTTGTGGCCTTCTTTGGAAACATCTGGCTACAGTATCTACTTTTGGAAACTGGACACTGAACTAGATGGATTCTTGGTCTGATCCAGATCTTCTTAAGTTCTTGGGCTCTTGCATGTGTATTCCTTTGCACATGTGGCTCTCCTACTCCCTCTGCGGAAGCTAATACAAAAGTCTGCACGTGAAACAGACCTATGTACACAATGCACTTGTGCACATACGCGCAGCATGTTTCCCCATCTGCCCACCACACCCTTTGCTTCTTAAGCATTCTCTCTCTCTCTCTCTCCTCTTTCCTTTCCCTACACAACACAAATAAGACTTACGTTTCCCCTGTTTGACCACGGTTAATGACTTGGCTAATTGATCTCTGACGAGGTTCAGCTCCTCTTTCCCAGGCGATCAATATCAGAAATCTTTCAAGGACTAAGTTTTTTTTTTCTTTTTCTCTCTCAAAAAAGTAGTAGTAATTTTTCACTCAACCTCCACCCTTTTTCTGTCCCCAAATTGAAAAGGGCCATTGATTTGGGGGAGGAGGAGAAAAGGGCAGGGATCGATACAACGGAAAACAATTAAACTCAAGACTGTGACTCCTGAAAGAGGTTTACGCATCGGGCCTGAAAAGCAACGGAGTGAGGAGGTCTTTTGCTCAACGCACCCGAGGGTATCAGGTGCCCTTGACAGCAAGAGACAAGAAAGGGGAAATAAGTTTTGGGAGGGGAAGAGAGGCTGCCTAGAAATCAGAACAGCTGCAACCAGGACTGGTGGGAAGTTCAGAACCCAGGCCTCTGCGACACCAGATCTGCAGACTACACCGTGTTGTTCAAGGGCAAGATTCTAGGCCTCATGATTCAGGAAACATCTCCAGATATTGTGTGAACTCTTTTCTCTAAAGCTGGGCCATGCGGCGTGATAATGTGCCTGCCATGGGCATCACTGAGGGAGCTGAGCACGCTGGTAGGAAAAACCAGAATGGCACCTGTGACCAGCACGGACCCCTTAAACAAGGCCAGTGGATGTTTCTGCCATCCATTTTAAAGGGGTTGCCAGTGCCATTCTGAAGATCCCTGCAGCCTTTGGAAGGTCTCTGCAAAGTGGATAATGAGGACAGAGGCACAGATAACGAGGGAAGTAGCAATTGTGCCCCTCACACATATGTGAGGTCACAGATAGCGAGGTCGCATATACAGAGGACTGACTGTATTGCACAGGCATTGAGTGTAAAGGATGAATAGGGCTAATCTGTAGCAAGCCAGGATAGTTGCTGGGCGGCGAGGAAAGCATCGTCCTCTACAGAAGTGAACTTCAGCACATTTCCAATATTTGCATGTATCGGTTCCAAAGTGAGTTTCACCAGGGTGCTAACAAGCAATGCCGGCATCAGTGCTGGGGGCCACGGACAAAGCCCTGACCTCAGTCCCTATGGCACCCAATGACTGCCTCTCGATGCTACTGCCACCACCGGTACTGAGGATTTGGGGGTCAGCCTGGCCAGGTGGACCTCTTGATGGGTCTGCGCACTCGGTCAGGACCCGAACTGACCCATCTCTTGATACCAATGCTGCCAACAGGGCTCTGATCTTCAGACAGTGGTTGCCTGTGTCTCCTTTGGTGCTGCTGTACATTTCATTTTGATTCCTGGCGCGCTTCTTGGCACACTAGATGAGAGTTGGTGGGTGACAAGCCAGTTCTGTTGTCCCAATTAATTAACGAGTTTTACAAACACAAGGCCTAGACCCAGACGAAAGGGGGGGGGAGGCAGCATTACCCTTGTCGGGGAGGTTGCCAACCAGGGCCCAGGAACAGAATGCCTTGGAAATGAATGAGGGGAGGGCGAAGGGAATGGATATCCCCTTTCCGCAAAAGCAGAAAACATTGGCCTTTGCATCCTGCTCCCCACCCCACATTGGCACATGGCCTCTCAGCAGCCAAGGGAGGAGGAGGAGGAGGAGGAGGAGGAGGAGGCGGAACAAGGTCAGCAGGCCCTTGCTCATTCTTTTTGCCCAACTACCACATTCCTCCCCACCCTGCCCCAGGAAAATGTGACCAAATCTGGCAAGATCTAACAAGGTCTCCACTTCTCCACAATAGCACTCACCCCCCTTTCCAACCCATGTCTCCCGCCTTCCCGGACTCTTTTTATCTCATGTTTTTAAGCCCTTTCGCTTTCTCCATTCATTCCAAGGCTAATCAGATTAAAAGACTTTCCAGAAGGTGTGCTCATGCTCTCCCTCCCTCCCCCCCACCCTCCATATCTCAGCCCTCCCCTTCCCTCTCAATCAGTTAATTTTTTTTAACCAATCCAGACCCCCAGATTTCAACAACGGTCTGCCTTACCAATTCCTTGGCAATTCTCTATTTGTGTTCCCAGAGTGTTTGTTGATAGATGCTCTTCCCATTTTAGGACGTGGGACTAAGTTGGCAATGGAAAATAGGAAAGGGCAAGGGGGCTAATGAAAATTGAGGGGCAACAATGGCAGTGCTACCCCCACATCCACACCCACACTTAAAAAAATAGGGATCCATTTATGCATAAGGCTGAAACGGAAGCTCTTTACCATGAATGTACAGGATGGAGCTTTGTGGGGTAAATGCGGCAAAGTAGGCGGTGAGCCTTTTTTACTGCCACTGCCCTATTTCGTGGCGGTGGTGCACCTCCCAATGGCTGATGTCTGCCATTTTTTTCTGCGAAAGCTGGAACAAGATTATGACATGACATAGCGCCATTCCAAGGGGGACGGTGAGAGAAACAAAGGTGGTCGCCAGTGGGTACCACTGCACCAATCAGAGGCAGGATCCGGGGGGGGGGGGCACCAGGTACTGTTCACCAGGAAGAGCACTAAAGAAAAACAGGCCTCTCACCCTTATGCCTTGTGGTCACTTTTCTATGAAGCTGCGTTGTAATCAGCCATCGAGTGGAACGAGGAGCCAAGCTAAGCCAAGAAAAACTATGATCACCTGGGCAAAGTTCTGCACTCAACTGGATGCTTTTATGCTAAGTCCTCAAGTTATGTAGTGATTCCATTCCAGATGTCAGAGCATATAGAAATCAAAACAGCCACTTCTTTCTGACTCAACACTAACTATTGTGCCTGCACAAAAGCATGCCAACAGACAGACTGCATCTCTGTGCAAGTGCAGGTGCGGCCATCTGTAACTCAGCCAACAGTAACTTGAGTGCCTATAACTCAAGGACCCAATGTATAGCCATTTCCTGCTGAGGACAGGCTAGCCTGGCTGCCAGTCACTAGGATCCCTTTATGGATCCCAATGGCTAGCCTGGATGCCAGTCACTAGGATCCCTTTACTACTCCAACCTGTAGCCCTGGTGGTTCACCACAAGAGGCAGTTATGCACAGAGTGAGGAGCCCCATCAGCTCCTGATAGCCAGGAAGAGATTCAGGGTGCAATCCTACCCAGCGCCGGATTGGCAAGGCTGGCTGGCCAGTGCCATATCCAACGCTGGGTGGGGAGAGGCTGGAGCCTCTGGCGGCAAGGGAGCATGAGCTCCCCTATGCGCTCCTCGGATCTGCCTGCTAAACCGCGGGCACAGATCCGAGGAGACCATGTGGCCCGAATTGGGACCACACGGCCTCCTGAATGGGCTTAGGATGCGGCCGTATGGCCACTTCCCAAGCCCGCCCACGTCCCGCCTTCCCCCCCCCCACATTCTCCCTCCCTCGTCCAATCCCCATGCCACCCCGGCATGGTGCCTCCCTAGCACCGGCCGGCTTCAGACGACGCTAGGGAGGCGCTGCGTGGGCGCAACAGGACCAGTGCGGCCTGCAGCGCCAGTCCCGTTGCCTCAGCACTGATGTGGGGGGGGCCAATTGGTGCCCCCGTGTCAGCGCCAAGCGCACAGTGTAGGCGCAATCCCATTGCTCCGATGCTGCACAGTCTGTAGGATTGCGCTGCCCGAGGCAATCCACCTGGCATGAAAATTGACTCACACTCCCCAACTGTGCTTTGTGGCTCCCTTAGTAGCTACCTTGTGCTCCCTTTGTGGCTACCTTGAGGAGGGCAAGCAGGTTGGTGAGCTCATCAGGGTAAGTTGAAGGGGGAAAACTTCCCACTCAGATTGTTGGGGGTGGGAATGAAACCGCTACCAGCTCCCCTTTTTTCATGGTCACCTCCAGTTTGCCATAAAGCCATTGCCACTCCATCTCCCCCCACCAAAGCCTTTAGGAATTATGCTACACCATCACATAGTATCATTTACAAACATGGTAACTGTCCGCTGCTAGGAGGACCACCATTGCTACTGCTGTTAAGTCCCTTCTTATGTGTCGACCCCCTTTCATCCCATTTTGCGTGCCCCCAAATCACAACATACACACACCTCTTTCCACAGCTTGCAAATGAGGCAGTGAAAGGGAGCCCATTTTGGCTCCACAAGAATCTTTTCCTGTTTGGAGTCAGGTAATTTCACTTCCTCCCACTCAGAGAGGTTCACAGGAAGCTTCCACTGTAGGCCTAGCAGATCTAGGGTGGTAGGAAGATGATCCCATTTCAAGTCCAGTATCAGACGTGCCACTATGAAGAGGGATCTGGAGGTAGAGCCAAAACACCAGTGTCAATTCAGCTAATTAGAGATTCCCAAGTTACAAATGTGACTATAAACAGTCTGGGCTGACCAACACAAATCAAACTTCTGGATGAACATAAACTGAAATCTCTATAAACTATGCAAATTAAGGACACTTCCCTTAATAATTCTGCAGGCTATATAGAGGGGCACAGAATTACCTTGTGTATAAAAGCCTACAACATCCCATTCGAACTGACTCTGCCCCTTTTCCTGCTCCCCCATCATATGCAACTCTTTACCACTAGGGTGCCTCAAATATTTTCCAGTTTTGAAAATGCAAAACATTTCCAGTGCAAAACATTTGCACCAAAAATGTGTGAATATTCACCATTTTGTAGTCTTCATCTGCTGCTCCTGTTTTATCCCCTTTTTAATTGTTTCTTGCTCCACCCTAGCTTAGTCACAAGGGTGAAAACAGCCACTGAAAGACTATTGCATAGCAAACAGGATAACATACAACTACAGCTGAACCAAATTCCCTCCCACTGTCACAGTCCACAATGCTGGGGAGCACACTAGTGCGCGCCACCTGATTTTTGTCAGCAAATTTTCCTGAGAATACTCCTTGCAAGATACTACATTATCATGTAGAATTTTAACAAGGGGGAAACGATGGTTGCCATCTTTCCCGGAATGTCCCTCAGAATGATGCTAAGTGACATCCTTCCAAGGGGTATTCTGGGGAAAAAATGATGACTATCAGCTACTGTGAAATAAAGCAAACGAGAGCAAATGAAGCCAACTAAGGACATAATCCTAACCTAGGCTGGCCCAAGTCCCTTGTGCCGGCCTAGGAGTGTCACAAATGCACAGTTAAGTGAATTTGGCTGACTCTTGAGTCAGGGAGGACAGCCTCCCTGACTCCGAGAGTAGTGCAAATGCGCTCTGCGGTGCATTAGCAACACTCCTAGGCCGGCCTAACTCTTAAGTTAGAATTGCGCCCTAATTGACAGTGAGAGCAAGAGAAAGCAATCAAGGTAAACATTTTCACACACAAAAAGGGGGAAACATTTTTGTCACAGGCTGAAAAAGTTCCTGAAAAATGGTGAATCATTTTTCCAGTTTGGCCTTGCAAGCCTGCCTTTAAAATCTTAAGGTCTAGAAACATGAATGAAGAAAAATAAAATAATGAACTGAATGCTTGTGCAGTGAAATTGTGGCATACATATAACAGCAGACAAATTGAATGCTAAACTACTGCAAAACCTATTGCCTCTGTGTACTCTTTGCAAATTCCCTTTTCTCTCCAGTTGGCGTGTACCCTTCAGGCTGCCTACGATTGGCAGCTGCTCTTGAGCTCCGCCGTACCCTTTTTCTTTCTCTCACATTTAAACTCCCCTCTTTCACTTGAAGAGAAGTGTGCAAGAGGGAAAAAAGGGGGTGGCATCGGAGGGGGGAGAAGTATTTTAACCTTCTGCCTGGAACCAATTAAAAAGGTCTTTCCGCAGAGACAAAAGTGCTCTGGCACCTTTGTACGGAGCGAACGGGCGGAAGAAAGGAGAAAGGCGGCTTTTGAAGCAGGAGAGGAGCAGCGTCCGCTGGGATACCTCCAGGCTTTTCAAAGCTGGGCTTAGCTTTTAAAAAAAAATTATTTTGGGTTTTAAATAGCCAAATTAAAGTGCCTCCTGCTTCCTTTTCTTGCAAGTTAGCATACTCAGAACATCGACGGCAGAGGCTGGGGAGCAGCATCATAGCCAAAGGGGGCAGAGTGGTAAGTACAGCAGGTGTCACTATGCGCTGTGCAAGTGGCCCCTCCCACTCGCCGTCTGAGCCATTCAGGGCAGCAATGACCCCGAATGGCTCTGACAGCGAGTGGGAGGGGCTACTTACACAGCATGCTGCGGTGCTGGCTGTCTTTACCATGCTGCTCCTTTTGGCTATGCTACTGCTAGGCAGAGTCACCAAAAAGACAGCATGAGTTGCAGAGGATGGGGGGATCATGAGAACTGAGCCAAGTTAGGGATGTGCAAGTGCCACACAGAGCAGTGGGACAAAAAGAGTTCAGGGTCATGCAGGAAGTGCCAGAGAAGAGGTAAACAGTGTGGTAATTTACACAGCACAATCCTATGCATGACTATCTTGAAGTAAATCCCATCAGGTCCGATTGGACTTATTCCCAGGTTCTCAGGAAAGCATGGACAGGATTGCAGTCTTAAAAAGCTATTATCAAACATACAAAAGCAAAAGGGACATTTTGAATTGGCTAGTCCTTGCAACAATGCAAACAATGTATTTACAGCCAATCTAAATATAATTTATTGTTATATATTAATATAGTAGTAGTAGTAGTAGTAGTAGTAGTAGTAGTAGTAGTAGTAGTCTTTGATATAGGAGTGTTTTCAAAATTCTACTCATACAAATTTCTCCCCAGATTGTGGAACTTCAAATTCCCAGGTCTTGTTTGCAAGATGGAACTGATATATTAGGAATCCTCCATACTTCTTCTTTTTTTTTTCATTCTGAATTTTGGCCAGCGTAGTTTGCCACTGTTTTTAGTTTATTCGGTTCATAGATGTGCATTAGATTAAGGGCGCAATCCTAACCAATTTTCCAACACTGGGTAAGAACAATGCAGTTCTGAGGAAAGGGGAAAAAACATTCCCTTACCTTAAGGAGGCCTCTGTGACTACTACTCCACTGCAGGATGCAGTACATACCTCATTGCCACAGCTATGTCAGTGCTGGAAAGTTGGTTAGGATTGCGCCCTCAGTTCATAGTCTCTACATTAAAAATGTGCATTGATAAAACACTGCAAAAAA
>JAJKFI010000116.1:1462112-1489695 GCA_029204185.1 Lerista edwardsae
AACCATACATACAATCACATCAAGATTGTTTTTTGCAGTGTTTTATCTATGTGCACATAATACATCAGTAATGCAGAAAATAATGATTCAAATTAACTGAAGAAACTGATAGCCGCAACCAACTGTGCATGCTCCAATTCTAAAATTAATCATTCCAGAATTAGATAACTTCTAGTTGATCTTAGAAATTATCCAAATTAAACCAATATTCAGAAGGAGAATGCAGGGCAGACTGAAATTCTGAAACCACAAAGAACAGAATAGAGGAAATGCAATTTTGTGCATACTCCCATTCTGGAATTAATATTAGCAATTCTCCTAGTTAAACTGAAGTTTAAAAGGTGTGGAACACAGGATAGAATAAACTAAGAGAACAATTAAAAAATGAACAGAGACAATAGTCTCATCCTCAATGGATGGCCTGCCCATCCATTTGGGTTGCATTACAAAAGCAAAGCATTTGGTCATAATATGTATAGCTGAAATCTCTCCCCACCGCCCCCCCGCCCCACACACACACTTACATTTTTGTCACCTTAACCTTGAGCACTATTGGCCAGTCCAAATGGTAGGAATAACGCCCCAGATAGTGCTCAGAACTTTATTGAGTTTGCAGCAGGGAGGGGCATAATTCAACCACAGATGGACCACATGCTTAGATGGGACCCTCTTTGCCCCTCATCTCTCAGCTCCTTGAACTCAACCATTGGGATGGATGAGTGACTTTCTTCAAAGGGAGACTTCTAATACTCCTGTCTTCTCCCCCTCCTCCGGTGCATCCCCTGTCTCTTCCCTCTGCCACGCTACCTCTTTAAGAACCCCATGAAAAGGGTCCCAGCACAATACACAGGAAGGATTTAAGGTGGCTCCTTTGCATAGTCCTGAATATCAAATTGTTCAGCAGAAGAAAAAGGGAGAGAAAATCTTAGCAAGAGGAGTCCTTTTTATCTCCGTGTAGATGCTCGGTCAATGGGGGTGTTCATTCGACGGGAGCGAGGGGGGCCAGGCCCCCGATCACTTTTAACTCTACTACCACCTCTGTTTGTTCCTTCTCTCGCGTTTCTTTTTTTCCCCTTAATATTATACACTCCGATTTATTTTGCCACAGTATAATTCTGAAAGACAGCCGCGTTTGCATTATTCATGAGGCCCTCGCTGCCTTTGCCTGCGATCCCAGGCTGGCGAGAGGGTCCATGTCTAATGCGTTTGTGTCTCGAGGAGCTGACCCCCACCCCACAATTGAAAAGCAATCCATTTAAAATAAAATAAATCATTGTGGGATCCTGATAAGGAATGGGATATGGGTCAACAGGGGGTTGAGCCTGAGGGAACGAAGGAGCGGGGGAATGAAATTCTGAAGAGGCACCACTATGTTGGGCCGTCCTGAAATCCTGCACTGCTGTTTCAGATCCAGTTTAAGGTGCTGGAACCTAATTAGGGCCAGAGCAATTTATAATGTGGGGCAGGGCAGAGGTATTGCCAAAAATGCCATTTCTGTACTAAGGAGGAATAAAGGTAAAGGTAAAGGTTTCCCCACGACCGAATGGTCTAGTCGTGACCGACTGTAGGGGGCGGTGCTCATCTCCATTTCAAAGCCTGTGAGCCGGCGTTTTTGTCCGATCATGGTGGCCAGCATGATTCTACGCCGTAGCGCACGGAACGCCGTTACCTTCCCACCAAAGTGGTCCCTATTTATCTACTTGCATTTTAGGTGCTTTCGAACTGCTAGGTTGGCAGGAGTAGACTCCTACTCCCATTTTTGGAATGGACTGAATCAGGCACAAATGGGCCCCATTTGTATCAGTTTCCATTTGTTCCCAAACAAATATGCCGTGGGTCAAATTGAGTTAACGGAAATGAATAGGGGGAATATCCATTTTCAGAGTAGCTGCCATTTTGCTTGGTGGTGACCACTGGATTTACCCACAATGCCCTGCAACAATGTTGCCTACAGGGGCAAATGAATAATGAAAATGGCCATTGCAAGGGAGCAGGTGGCACAGCAGGCCACCAAGAGGGAGGTACACAAAAGACGCACTTTCTTTTAACTTGGGGTTGTTGTTTTTAAGAAGTCTATATCAGTAGCAGACCTACCATTATGTGGGAGGGGGCAAAGGTTGCAGGAGAAGGGCGGCGAAGAGGCAACACGTCTCTCAGATTGGTGAGTGGTTTTGGCCCACCGCTCTCCCCTACTATCATACACCTCTGAAATGGAGCCTGGCATAGTGTAGTGTAGGGGAGGGGGGGCGAGCAGAGCAGAGTGGCACATGGGGGCAGGGGAACAGTGGAGGGTGCGGACCTCTGTCCCTGGGCTGCCCGTTGGCTGGGTCCGCAACTGGCCTATAGTCATATACTCCAGAAGAATTAAGAACTACGCCCTCCCTCATGGCTTTTCAGAGCGGGCTCAAAACATGCCTATTTCATCTGGCCTTTGGATGATGGTTGGTTGTCTGTCCCTCTGTCTCTATCGAATAGTGCTATAGCTTGACTGCTCCCCTGGACAATTGTTTTCCACACTCCCATGGCTTGACGAGATGGGTTAGGTTTTGCCATGTGTATGTATTGTTTCTGTGTGTTCGTGTTAAATTTTTTAATGCTTTTTTTTTTTTAAAAATTGTGTGTTATATTGTAGTCTTATGTTTTCTGTAAGCTGCCTTGGGAATTTGTTTCACCATGGGAAAGGCGAGGTATAAATTCTTCAAATAAATAAATCTATGATTTTTTTTATTAATCACATGAATACTCTCAGTCATGGTTGACATCAACTTTCAGGGGTGCAAGCCTCTTTTTATATTTGTGAGTGTGTGTATGCACGCGCATGTGTGCTGACACTGGCAGTACATAGCACTGCCAGTTGGCAGTGAAGCTTTTCAGGGCAGGGGAGAGCTGGGGGAGGGTAGAACTGGGCAGAGGAAAGGCAGGGAGGAGGCAGAACGGGCCTAGGAGAGGGTGGAGATGGCAGAGGACTCTACCACTGTATCCTATGCTCCCTCCCAAGCCATGGAGGTCTACACAGGCCTCCTTGGTTCTGTGCCCGCTCAAACACAGGCGCAGATCCAAGGAGATGCATTGAGTCCACCATGGCTGTAATTGTGGTAAACAGATTATAATAAACTATATCCAAAGCCCCCTTCCTCTGGAAGAAGGGAATCTTGGGATGCAACTCAACGTGTTGATTGAAATTATTGCAACCGGAAACAACCAAGAACTTGGCAACGGGCATTAAACAAAGCAGCATTTTACATTCATTCATTCCTTTAAACAATTTATATCCCGCCTTTCCTCTGGAAAACCAAAACACATAAAGGTAAAGGTTTCCCCACGACTGAATGGTCTAGTCATGACCGAATGTAGGGGGCAGTGCTCATCTCTGTTTCTAAGCCGAAGAGCCAGCATTTGTCTGAGGACAAGTTTCTGTGGTCCTGTGGCCGGCATGACTATACACCGAGGCACGCAGAATGCAGTTTTCCTTCCCACCAAAGTGATACCTATTTGTCTACTTGCATTTTTACGTGCTTTCGAACTGCGAGGTTGGCAGGAGCTGGGACAAATGATGGGAGCTCACTCCGTCACATGGTCTCAAACTGCCAACCTTCCAGTCAGCAAGCTCAATAGCTCAACGGTTTAACCCGCAGCACAACCATGTCCCTGACACAACACAGAAACTACAACAAATAAAGTACAATAAACCACAGAAACCCCAAAACACTATAAAATGCAGTGCACTTAAACGAGAATAAAAAATGGGGAAGTATACACATACACACATTCACACATACACACACGTGTGTGTGTGCATGCATGCGTGTGTGTGTGTGTGTGTGTGTGTGTGTGTGTGTGTGTGTGAGAGAGAGAGAGAGAGAGAGAGAGAGAGAGAGAGATGCACATGCACACTCCTACCCACCATGGTGCCCACACATTCTGCTCCCCAGAAAGTGTGGGGAATGTGCAATGGAGCGTCTGAGCTGTCCTTCAACACACAATTTAAATACCGCTAGAAAATACTCCCACACACAAGTTTAGGTGGTAATAGGACAAAGCACAGGATTGGTGGAAGACATGCACAGGGCACTCACCATGGTTGGATGGTATCTTCAGAATCTCTCTCTCTCTCTCTCTCTCTCTCTCTCTCTCTCTCTCTCTCTCTCACTCACTCACTCACTCACTCACACACTCACAGGCACACACGAGCACACACGCACACACACATTAGGGCTCATCACTCAATGACAGACCACAGACAAATCCCAGATTCCGTCTCATCTCCAGTTAAACAACTCAGCCAGCAGGCAATGGCAAAGAGCTCTCTCAATCTGAGACCAAGAGAAGCTGCTGCCAGTCAGAGGAGACAATGCTGGGCTAGATGGTTGGACTCAGTAAGTGGCAATTTCACCAGCTCATCAGCAGCATGGCTAGCTCAGTGTAGACCACCGGCTTCGCCTGCAGAAGGTCTCAGGTTCAATCTCAGGCCTCTCCCATTCAAAGGATTAGGGAGCGGGTCATGGGAAAGCACTGCTTCTGCAACCCCAGAGCCATCACCAGTCATAGTAGGCTGTACCAAGTTAGAGAGACCCACAGTCTGACTGATCATCAGGTTTCTTCATAGGTGGAAACACACTGGAGCATTAATCACAGTAAGGGGAATATCAAACACACAGAGATTTACTCAACATCACAATTAAGTCCCAATCCCAGAAGAAAATTCCTAGCATCAAAGACCACTTGCACCCATGTGCAAGAGAAGCAAATAAAACCCCTCACTTTCTGCACTCTCATTTTTGCAAAACCTTGTCAGAATTCTCACTCGCCACAGGAAACCATGCAAGGGGCTGTTTTCAAGCTTGTCCTGAGCACACTGGAATGCAAACATTTTAGCACTGGGACGCACCTTTTAGAATCACAATCTGTTTGGGACCCACCAGAAGTGATGTCATGGCTGGAAGTACTGTCATTGTGACACCAGAGCCTGTTGCTTTCCTAAGAATGCAGCAATGTTGGGTTATTTCTCAGCCATTTTCCAATAGAAAAGTGAATATGAAAGGAAAAAAGCCTATTTACAACCTTGACACAAGCAAGCAACAACACAGCCCTCCCCCTTTCCAACATCCCATCTTCCTCATATTTTCAATATGGCTAGGTGCAACCCATCTAAAATTGGCTCACAACCCACTGGTGGGTCCCAACCCACATGTTGGGAACCACTGCACTATACAGTACAGCCAAAGAGGAGACAGTTTACTCAGTCTTGATGTTCAACTCATTGTGGGCCAAATCCTATCCAACTTTTCAGCACTGGTGCAGCCATGCCAACAGGGCAAGTGTTGCATCCTGCGATGGGAGGGGCAGTCAAGGAGGCCTCTTTCAGGTAAGGGAATGTTTGTTCCCTTTCCTTGGGGCTGCATTGCCGCTGCACCGGAATTGGAAAGTTGAATAAGGTTTGCCCCACAATTAGTTTAACATCAAGGCAACTAAGGTACACACATACATCAACATACTCATATTGTATGAAACCCATTTCATTAACTTGTACTGAGACCATAAAAGCAGAGACTGGGGACACAATCCTAACCTGGAGATAGACTGGCAAAGTTAGGCCAGCCAAATTTGGCCAGCACAAGGGCCACTGTAAACTGGGTTTGGACCACTCTCGGAGTCAGAGAGGATGGTGCATGTTTGTGTGCTGGCCTCTCTGACTCCAGGAGTGGTCCAGACATACTTCACAGTGTCACTTGTGCCAGCCAAACTTCGCTGGCCTAACCATGCCGGCCTAACTGAGTATGTTGATATATGTGTGTAGGATTGCACTCTGAGTACCAAGGAAGAAGCGTCCTTCCCCACCCCTTTTTCTGCATGTTTTCATTGGAACTGCAAGCTTTAGTAGAAAAATTGCAATGCAATCTTGTGTATCTCTTCAGAAGTCCCACTGAACTCAGTAAGACTTACTCTTAGGTACATATGTGCGAGATTGCAGCTTTAATCAACTAAAGCTTGGTTGATTAATGAGTAGAGACTAATTTTTAATTAACAGGGCCACATTTTAATTACTGGGTCTGCAAGTAAAGGGCAAGTTGGTATAATTTTGTTTTGTTTGGGGTCTTTAAGTTCTGGTGTTTTCACAGAAATAGGAAACTAACAAGAAGAGAGATTTTTGATCATTAAATGGTCAACTTATTTTACACTTCCTTCCACTTCCAAAAGCCCCTAGAGTAGACTGACATTTTGGTAATCTGTAACTTGGTGTGCATTTAACAGGTTACTTTGTCAATCTATTAAAGGGCAAGTGATTAATCAGCTAAAGCTGCTTTTAACAATTGAGAAACCTACCTTTTCATGTTCATTGTCAAGATGAGCTGTACGTCCACTCAGGAAAATGTTCATTCAGGCTTTTGGTTTGAATATTGTGTTGATGGAAGTGCAAGGCTGTGGCATTCCCAGAGGGGACAAAGTGGTATGTTTTTCAGGTGCATGAACATGTTGTGTAAAGTGGGCCCTCCCGCTTGCCATTTAGGGCTGCAAGAGTAAAGAGGAAGCATCTCCTCCGCTTTGCTCTCACATCCCTGAATGGCTCTGAAGGTGAGGAGGAGGAGGAGGGGCAAGTTTACACAGTCCATTCAGTCACCTGAAAAAGAGCCTCCCCCCTCTCCCAGAATGCCTCTGGTGCAAGGAGAGGTGAAATAGGCTGGCTGTTTTGCCACCTTATTTTGCTTTCATGTTCCTCCAGTGAGCTGCCATTCCCCCCCCCAAAAAAAGAAAACTTCTTCCATGCAATGCCATGTCACTACATATATAGAATAATTCAGAAGGGTGTTTTGGGGGGGGGAAATGGCATCTTCCATTTTGGCAGTTTGGCGACAGTGAGGGTGAACTTGAGGGTGGAAGTAAAATTTACCATAAAGTTTGCCTCTGACTGTGGCTGACATTTTTTTCTGAACTCTCCCCCCCCACTTTTATGTAATGGTGTAAACCTACAGAATGACGCTACATAATGAGAAAGCATCTTGCAGAAGAGAGTTCTGGGGGGGAAATGGAGGTATAGTAACTGGTCCGTGGCTTTGGGGAAGAATGCTTTTATTGCCACCACCCTGTAAAGTTTTTCCTCACTCCCAATTTCACCTCTTGAGGAAAAGACCAAGTTGGCCTCCATTTTCTATGCCTGCAAATGGGGCAGTGAAAAGGGAAAGGATGACATTTGGGCTCAGAATGGAGGTGGAGCCATAGCTCAGTGGTTCCATGCTCTGCACATGCAGAAGATCCCAGGTTCAATTCCTGGCATCTCCACAGAGAGATGGGAAAGACCCTTCCTTCCGAGCCTGAAACACTGCAGAGCCACTGCCAGCCACACAATACTAAACTAGATGGACTTGCCTGGCATTGTGTAAGGTAGTATCTGGATGCCGTTAATTAATTACTAATTAATGTGGAATGGAAGTGCGCATTCTGGTTTGAAATTGGGGCTAGCTGCCCTTGCAGCCAGTTGTTAGAAACAGCCCCCAAAGCAGTGCATGAAATACTACAAGGTGGCTGAGTGTCGCCATGGTTACCAAGTAGACCAACATGGCGAGGACCGGAAGAGGCCCCATGAAACTTAAAAGTTTGGTTCCCAACTCTTCTCCGGCCTTGTTATATGCTATATTCTTCCCCCAGTGAGAGTCAATTTTGCCTCTACTTCAGTCAAACGTCATTCTACAACCCCCAGAATATTTAAGTACCGAAGGGTAGAAGCAAAAATTCCATCAAAATCAAAACAGGCCTGGTTTCGGGATGCAGGGGGGAGCGGGAGGGGTGGACGGCAACCCCCCTATAATAATACCTCCCAGGCCATTAAGAAAGGAGGAGTTTCCTCTCCGCTCACAGAGACTTCAATTGAAGCCACATGTTCACTCTCCAACAGACGGATTTCTTCTTTCCTCCTCCAGCGCTATCCTATAGGACAGCTTGTTAAACAGCAAGCCACAGCCCTTCCTCCCCCTGCAAGAAACCAAGCTTGATCAAAACCAGGTGACAGGGGGTGATGGGAGCTGCGACGGGTTCCTGGTGGGACAAGTTCAGGACAGAGGACGAGCGCAGGGAGGAGAGAGGGACAAATATGGAATAGCCGAGAAGGTCCAGACTCAGAAGGAAGGGAGTTTGTCAGGAGCAGGACAGGAGGCTGAAAGGGGGTGAGAAAGAGATCTCCTCCCCACTTAGCAATCCACATAAGGAAGAAGCTGGAATGTCCAGTGGCACCTCAGAATCAAACACGACATTAAAACATCACTGTTGAGTTTGTGGATATTTTCTTTTTAGCTGGGCAAATGTGTACAGATCTGGTCATGGCAGGAGGGAACATTTAACCCCTTGTGTTACATGTTCCCATTAAAAAGCCCCTTCCCTCCAGGTCACTATGGATTCCTGAAGGTGCCCAGTTGCTTCCTTGACATTGTTGGAGGGGGGATAGCAGATTGGGGAGACTTTTTTGGAGGAGAAGAAAGTAAGGGGTTTATGCCCCCTACCACTATGCCATTATCCAGATCCAGACTGGGACCCTGCACAATTGCTATTTTAAAAAAATAACCCCCAAACTAGGCAGGAATGTATTTAACGTCTGGCTCAGAAAAGACAAGCCAGCATGCCAGCGTCAAATGTTGTTTTTCCCCAGAACCAAAATTCAATTTTGCACAATTCTAAATTGCAGCAATGTTTCAGGAACTAAACGTTTCCTTTATCACTTTTTAAAAGTTTTGAATGGAAAGATGTTTGGTTTTAATTCTTGTTAGTGAATGTTAATTACTGACTTGCTAAATTCAATGTTGTATACATCCCCCTCCCCCGCCAAGTCCCCTTATCAGATTGGAATCACAAATGTTAATATCTATAGATTGCATCATAGTGGCTAGCAGTGCAGTCATAAGCACACTTATTAGGGGAATAAGCTTCATTGACTCAAAGGGTCAATGTTTACTGTCTGTAAACATACTTGGGATTCTATTGTAAGAGACTGAAGTGAGAAAGTCCTTGGTTCAAATTTTCCCACTGCCCTAAACATGCTAGGAGACCATCCACCAACCATCCTTTTTCAATGTCAACTCTCCCCACATCTGAAATATGGGGATAATAATGGACTACATTACAGAGTTGTCATAAAGATTACCAAGTCCATCTCTAGCTGGCACTGTTGGCTTGTGCCAGATCGTAAGAAAAAAGGAGATTTCCTCTCTCTCCAGTTCAGCCTCTCTTTTAGTCAATAGGCTAATATAAAGGGGAAGATGTTCCGAGACAGCATTCAAAATGGGTCTGAGGGGGGATTCTTTTCACCAAGCCCACTGCAGGGATGACACAAGAGAAGCAACCGTGTCCATGACCCTGGGCCAACTGCATTTCTTCACCACGGTGAAACTACAGCCTGCCGACACATGCATCTGGAATGAGAGGGAGACAACAGCTGCACTTCTCAGGCAGGTAAAAGAGATGTGCAACGTTTCTGATTTATTTGGGGAGATAATTCCACCTTGCTGAACATCGGCATGATATGTTTGGTACCTTATCTGCAAAACTGTATAAGCAATTTTTGTACTGATACAGTTTTTTGTTATTCCCAGAATACGACAACTGCCCTCTTCAAACTTTGGATTAAATCACGTGGTGCTGATGCATTCCTGAAGCCTTACAGATACAGGATCCTTACAGTTACAGGATTCAACTGAAGCAACCCATACTGTGAACAAGGGAGTAGGGCTTCAGAAGCATGGCAGCATATGGTACTTACCAGGGAATTCTTGCTCCCTACCCACAGTGCACTTGAATCCACGATAAGGTAACTGTCTGTTAGGAAACATCACAGCTTGCTTAATTACCCAGCATCTTGAAATATCACATTGCTGGGAAATTGCTCCAGTTTTGTACGTGGATCTACAACTATTTGAAAACCAGTAATGGGATCTGGGAATTAACTACAGGAACGCTGGGCGGAACTTCGGCGGGACTTACGTGTCATTGGCTGCCCGTCTGTTCGGTCCGCCGCCCGCCCTGGCCTCGGAGGGGTGCCGACTCGCCAGGGACGGGACGGGTGGGGGGGTGCGCTGGGTGATCGGATAAGCAGCGGTTGGGCGCACTCCCCAGAAGCCCGCGTGGCCGGAGGGCAGCCGACGGAATGGAACGGGCGGGCTGCCAATCACGCGTAAGCCCCGCCCAGCGTTCCTGTAGTCAATCCCCAGATCCCATTACTGTTGAAAACTATTGCTTGTTGTTATTTGCAACTGGGAACACTCAATTTTTTCAGGAGTGGAAGAATCGCAGATACCTGCAGCTGCAGTTGGCTTGAGCTGGTGAGCCACTTTCTCAAAGAGGTTAACCACTGCCTAATTTCCATGTACTTTCTAGCTTTCTGAATTGGGGCAGGAGGGGGTGAGTGTGTGTGCCAAGACAGGGAGAGGTGGGAAGATAACAGAGTAGAGAATTTGACCTGACAGGTATTAACCTTGGCTATTTAGTGCAATTATTTGGAACGCATTAGAAAGCTACGTTGAGAGGATTAGAGAGGAGAGTAATAGGCTGAAATTATTCACACCGCCAACCTTCGTCCTGTCCCAGGTGAACCCCAACTTGGCTTTATGCCACTACGCAGGCCTCAGATGAGTGACGCATCCCTTGTCCTCGCAGGCGGGACCCGACGGTTCATAGATGAGCAGCCAGCTGTGACTTCCGAACTACCCTGCCGCCTCCACAATCCCCATTTCATCAAAGAGAGCTTATCCCCCCGGTGCTCCTTGGCCATTCAAGACTAGAAGGCATCTCCCCCTCCTCCCACCCCCATTGGAGATGCCAATAGAGCAAGGCACTGGATAAAAGGCCAGGGACCAGCGAAGCGAGACAGCAGCATCAAACCTGCCCGCACTAGACGGCCTCGTCTGTCCTGATAGCGTGGAATCTTTACCCCTCCAACTGGGGCCCCAAACTGAGCTCTCCTTTCTGCTTTCATTACAAAGATGTGGAAGGAGGGGAGAAAGGACCCTAGGGAGCCAGGGAGCGAGCCAAAGGAGAAGGGTTTGAATGCAACAGGGAAACTTTCGAGGGGCAACCTGCAAAGGTGGGAATCTGTCTGCGAGGACTTGGCAATTGTACACACCCCAACTTTTCCAATTGCAAGGGGGGGGGAAAAGGCACCTCTCATCATCTTTGCTTGTAACATTTGCATCTTATTTGATTGTATTTATTTGTTGTATTAAATTTGTTATTTATTTTAATTTTATTCATTTTGTTATGACTTTCATTTGTTTTCACTTTCCCCGTACTTTTTGTGTGTGGGGGTGTTGGGGAAAGTTCTGAAAAGCCCCACAAACAGATGTTCAAAAACAACCCATTGCCATTCATCCTATTCATTCCAAGCTCATTCATTCCAGAATGAATGGAACTCAATATGAATGAGGCCTATTTGCATTGGAGTCCATTTGGCCTATAAACAAATGCACCCCTAAGGTTGACAACCCTCCTGGCTTGGCCTGGAGTCTCCAGCAATCAGAATCAATCTCCAGGTAACTACTGAAAGCAATCCTGCAGATTTTAAGGGGACCTCCTGAAATCTTCAACATGACATCATGTTGGGGGTTGGGGGGAAATCTCCAGAAGTAGCTGCAGTCAGTTGGCAAACCTTATGCATGCCACTAGTCCATGTTTCTCAGGGGCAATCTCAATTTCTGGGACCTCATCCAAGATAAAGGTGAACTCAAAAATTATTATTGAATTTATAATAATCTGAATTTAGGCTGGCACAGTTAGGCCAGCAACGTTTGGCCAGCACAAGGGCCAACGTAAAGCACATTTGGACCACTCTCACAGTCAGGGAGGATGGTACACATCTGTGTGCTGGCCACTGACTCCAAGGGTGGTTCAAACATACTTTACTGTGCCCCTTGTGCCAGCCAAACATTGCTGGTCTAACTGTACCGGCCTAACTTCAGGTTAGGATTGCACCCTCAATGAGTTTTGAATTGATACTTTTCTTCAGGGACATTAGTAAAGCGAATCAGCTTTTTGTATTATCCTAAAGTAATTACTCTAGCAAACCTTTGGGCTTGCCTCTCCTGATGATTCAAGCTTGGTGCTCTCCATCTCATCCTCCTTTCTTTAGGAGAGAGGCTGAGCTAAAAGGGAAAACCACTACTTTACATGCAGAAGGTCCCAGCTTCAATCTTTGGCAGCATCGCCATGTAGGACTGGGAACAACCCCTGTTGAAAACTCTGGAGACTTGGGGCAAGTCAGAGTAGTAGAGAATTCTGAGCTAGATGCAAAGTAGATGACAGTGCGAGGTGTTCATTGGGAGTATCTATAGCTAAGTGGTAGAGTGTCAGCTTTAAGTACTAAAAGACCAAGGTTGAATGCCCAGCATTTCATTCATTCATTCATTCATTCATTCATTCATTCATTCATTCATTTCAGGGTTCAGCTCCCTCCCAATGGTCTCTCCAAGTCAGATTTCTAAATGAGAAGCAGACACATCTCACCTCTGGCATGCATGCATGTCAGGATCTGTGCATGAACATGAGCAGCCCAATCCTAAACTGCCCAGGTCCTGTAGGAGCAGTGGTAGCAAAAAGCCATCCACGGAAGCCACCAGGGTCTTCTCGGAGGAAGGGGATGAACTATTCAGGGGAAGGGAGCTATTTTGCTGGCAGAGACTCCAGCAGCATATTTATGACACCCATTTATAACACTGCTGGAGTTATGGCACACAGGATTGGGCCCCAAGGCTCCAGACTGCACTATTTCATCCGAGACATCTGCTGAGTTCTCTTTTGTAGTGTTGTGTAGTCCATATTGTAGGAGAAGCGTGTTCTTTAATGGATCTTTAACCCAAAGAATAATGTGCCCCCTCCAGCTTTAAAATGGGTGGATGGCAGGCTTGGCCAGAACATACAGATCCCCTTCCTAGTTGTAGGTGGGGGAAACGACTTCTGCACTGCAAAATGGGTGGGGAAGACTCAGCATTTATCTTGGCAACACCGCAGGGATGTCACAAGAGGGCATTTTCATCAGTGAGATGTTGAAACTACAGAATGGACCAGTCACAAAAATTTAAAGAAAAATTGTACATACAATCCTGCTAGAATGAAGCATTTTGAAAAATCCCCTTGTTTTCAGTGGGAGTAGATTTCTCATTGAAATCAATTACAACACTTCAATATGCTTAATCCAAGCTGGCCTGGGCCTGTGGCCAATTGTTGTCCAGTCAACAATGAGCGAAAGAATGGTCAAGTGTTTTGGTTTCCAATCCTCTACATGCTTACTGGGGGGTAAGACCTCTTGAGCACACTGGGACTGGCATCTGAGTAAACATGCACAGCCTTTGCAAAGAATGGATTTTTTTCAAACTTGCATCAAAGAGAGAAACTTATGGACATGAGAAAAGCAGAACATGTATTTCAAAAACCTCACTTATGCCTTTGCTAAGATAGACCAACTTCTACACAAGGGTCCTCTTGGCGTCAAGGAGTATTGGACTGTATTTAATTGCGGACAAGTAATAGGCAATCAATTGCTCAATAGACTGATGATTTTTGACCCATCCATTGATCAGCATCCCAATACTGCTATTTTGCTTCTGGGTTTTTTCCCCCTAAGTTATCAGTACTTTTCAAAACTCCACTCTTTCTATATTTTATTCTTGGACTAGCTTGGAGGCCATGGGTGGCAAAGCAAGGCATTTCCAAGTGACAACATGACTGACAACATGCCTGTAACACTCCTACAGCAACATAGCTGCCCAGACACCACTACTATCCCATTACACTCTACTCTGCTAAATGTCTTTAGGGCCAATCAGGTGATTTGGGCTTGTGTATTTGATTGTTCAAAAGTGAATAGCCACAGGACGCCCTGATCCAGACTGGTACTGTGGATTCGCATCATGCCCTCCACCATAGTGGATTGGAAACCCCAGGCTTCAATTTGTCATGGGAAAAAGTTCCAACTGGTGCCAACGTGAGCTTTTCCCCCATGTAAAATAGCAGTTGCAGTGGAGACCTGATTCAGATTAGGGCAAAGGGACAAAGAGTTAAAGCCTCACTCTTCCCATGGATCTGGATTGGGGTCCTACAGTACTCCTCTACACATCCTTTCCCCACAGAGATTTTAATTCTAGAGGCTTTGGGGAGGGGGGCAGTGATGTAATTCAGGGGGAACGGACCACAACGGGCGTTCCGGATCCTAACGGGCTCTGTGGCTGGTTCCAGGTTCCCGATAAGTGCCAATCAAAAGTGAGTTCCTGTTCCTAAATCATTTGAATGACACCACTGGAGAGGGGTGAACCCTGACAAATAACCACTCTAATAACTCACACCAACAAGGCATTATAGGGACAGCAATTGATCAGAGGAAGGGACCAAAAGATGCTGTTCTTGGCAAGTAGGAACAATAGGGGCATATGTACTCTGTACCTGATCAGGCATGTGCTTTTTCTTCTACCATCAGTCTGAAAGGCTACGAGAGGAAAAAATATATGTGCATCCCAAGTATTACGGGTCACAGTATCAGAGATGCTAATCCTGGTGTAGAAAGTGGGTTCCAGGACTCAGCCTCAACTCAGATTAAGACCTGCTGCTTTGCAATGGAAATTTCTATTAGGCCCGTCATGCTGCCAGGCTGGGCTGCACTGCCACCATCAACCCACTGTTCCACTTCACTGGTCCATTCATCAGCCACTGCACTTCTTGAACAAGACAGGAACCTGCTTGCAGGCTTTGCAGCCAAGGAGCTGTAACCAGGCAGAAGTGGCAAAAAGGAGAGGGAGATAAGGGCAAGCTCCACCAGGTACCTAACACCGAAGTAGCTGGAGCCTCCGCTGTCTGAGTCAGTAGCCAGGGATGTTTGGCAGGTTATGAGAACCACAGAATGTTGCTAACAAAGATGGTTTAGAACAGGCATAATGTGGTCTAATTTGCAGGGATGGGCCTACAAATATTGTCGGTTCGAGGACTCTGCTGTGTTTCGTTTCATTTCATTGCTATTCATTTCAGGACCCTTTGGGAGTTGCATTTTCAGGGTTTATTTCAAAGAAATATGTATAACATTAAACTGCAAGTGCAGTTTATCCTACTTCCTGGATCTGGAGCTGTGCTGCGCAGCCACCTCCTAACAAATGCCATCTTGAATGTTCACTCTGCTGTGGGCAATGTGGGTAAAGAAATGGCTGCCATCATGCAAGAATCTTCTGAAAATGAATGCCAGCACAAGATGCAATTGAAATATACTAAGGATTACTCATTCAGCATGGTTAAATGATCACTAACTCAATGGTTACTAAATTGTCTCACATTCCAATCCTATGCATGTCTACTCAGAGGTAAGCCCCATTATAGTCAATGGGCCCTACTCCCAGGTAAGTGTGGACAGGATTGCAGCCTCAGTGTGGATGTGTAGCCAAAATTGCACCTCTTTTCTTCATTTAAATACACACAAAAACACGCACGCACACACAGTGACACACCCCCTCACTTGAAGTTTGGAGAGTTGAGACCAAGGCGAATAGCCAATTTCTCTCTTTTTTCTGAACAGCCGGTTCCTCAATCGCGCTGCATTGATCCAGAAAATAGCCAGCAATTGCCCAGCAACAGTGTCATAAAGCTGCATTTACTATAGCTATAAAACATGCCCCATGTTGTCCTCAGATCTCCTCCCTGCCAGGATATACAGCTGACCTCGGGAAACATGTGCACCAGGAAGCATGTGCAGAAGGAAAAGGGAACTTCCTCAGCCCAGATGGGTGGATTTCAACCACCAAGTGCCGAAACACACTCTGCACATGCTCAAAGTCACCAGTACTATGAATTCGTATTTGATTTTAATTAAACCCATTTTAAGGAGTGTGCATGTTTAAGGAACAGAGTACCATTTAGGAGTAGCAACAGGCTAACAGAATCCAACAGGGGGTGGATCAGGCATGAGCTTAAATGGCTCTTTAAAATGACTGGACACATTCACATAGGACAATCCTATCACTAGCTATTAACAGCACCATGCTTAGAGGCACTATACCTTGGGAGACAAGGTACGAGAGAATTGGAAATGGTATCCGAGGTGAAGACATCATTACATAATGTCTGGATTCAGCAAAGACACTCCGGGACTATGAAGCGACAGCTCTGAGCTTGGCCAAGTTGCTGCTTCTTGTTCTCACAAGTGCTCACAAGAACAGGAAGCCCTGCAGCAACTCAGCCAAGATTAAAGCGGCCGCTCTGAGCTTGGCTGAGTCACCGAGGAAAGATGCCTGCCATCGCCATCTTGGCTGGGCCTTGCATGGCACCAGGGGTGATCCTGGGGGGTCAGTGCCCAGAGGCACACTGCCGGAGGTATACCCCCACAGGTGCCGCCCCTGGCCCCCTGGCTTCGGCTCAGCTACCAGTCCAGGAAGCGGACTGTGCCGAAGCCAGTCCAGAAAGTGACTCTGCGGGGCTAGTTTTAGTCCTGCGCAGCCACTTTTCAGATTGGTGCTGAAGCAGATCCAGGAAGTGGCAGTGCATGGCTAGTTTTAGCCCCACGTGGCCACTTCGTGAGGCAACACAGCTAATAAACACCGCCTGCCCCTGGAGAGACAGCCCCTCCAAGGGCGGGCGGCACTTGTTAGTCATCAAGCCCGATCCAGGAAGAGGCTGCATGGGCACTTCCTGTGGCGGTGGTGCCACCCCCCAAAGCCAGCACCCAGGGCATTAGCTCCCCTTTCCGCCCCCCCGCAATCCACCACTGCATGGCATCCCTTCTGGCCGGGCAGCCATGGCATCCCCGCTTGCTATGCCAGTTCTCCCTGGATTGGAAAAGGAAAAGGGGGAAGAGTGGAAAAGAAAACACAGAGGTGGTCTCCAGTGCTTTTGCCCATCACTCTTCTTTCCTCTACACATCTTCTACCTTTTTTCAACCCTGGAAGCAGGAATAGCCAAGGGCGCACCTACAAGGAGGGCAGTAAGTACTGCAGGCACTGCAGCACGCCATGTAAGTGGCCCCTCCCACTCACTGCTGCAGCCACTCTGGGCAGCGATGGTATTGTGCAGGCATTACCTGCAGTACTTTCCACCACCTCCCATAGATACCACTGGGAGGATCATATTACCAGGTAAGGGGTAACTCAGCCTCAGGCACTGGGGGATCCTGGGCTGACCATAGTTTAGGGCAGTGGTACCCAAACGTTTACGACTCCTTTGAGCTACTGGTTCCATTGACTACAGCTCCCCATTAGGGCTACAATCCTATACAGTGTATAGGGCAGCTGGTTTTTGTAAGGATTCCTCAGCTTCCCTGGCTGGTTTCTGCAGCTCCCAAGGGAGCCACTGCTCAGAGGTTGGGAACCACGGATTTAGGGACCAAACATCGCCTGAAGGAAGTGCCAGGTTCAACTCCTAGCAGGAGGATCTACAGGTGATGCTGGGAAAGAACTCCAGCAAGCCACTGCCAGTCAGCACAGATAATTCAGGACTGGATGGACTCGGAGTCAGGCAGTGCCATATATTCAAGATGCAGGGAAACTCAGCTGGGTTCTGGGATATCAAAGCTGGCTGCTGATTCTCCCCATGTCAAGTTTTAATCCGTCAGATTTAGGCTGGTTAGCACACAAACCTCATAGTGGCAGTGGAAGGGGGCTACTCTGAAGCTGCAATTCGGCCACAAAAATCCAAGTGCTGCAACATCTGGATTCTTGGAACAAAAAAAAAAAAAACAACCAGTTAATTATAACCAGGGCTGTGTGTGCATTCCACAGGCAGCCACACGGCACCAGCAATTGAGGCTGGGGATGCTCGGCTCCCTCCAAGCCCAAATGCTACCAATATTTATTTGTCAGAAACAGCTGTAATTGGTTCAGCTTTGGACCATCTCAAAAACAAATATTTCCCCCCCTGCAAATCTCCCAAAAAGAGGACCACCACCACCCTCAAACCCAAATTAGGAACCCAACTATATGTCACATAAACCACGTGCTTGCTAACTGCATGCTTGGCTTTTTTTCTGAACCCCCAATTTCAGTTCCAGGGGGAAGCAATCTGGATTGGGACCAAGGCAGAGGAAACAGTTAAAACTCCCCTCCTGCCAAGCTGCAGTGCAGATTGGAACTCCACAGGCACCCTTTCAGGTGGTTGTTGTTGGTTCTTTTTGTAAAGCATGCAAACAATGATTTTCCTCACATGTAGATTAGCCCTGAGAACAGGGAGGCACAAATTAAAAACAAAACAAAGAACAGAAGCTCTTCTGTTTGGGAATGCCTGTACAAAGAGAAAAGTGCCAAAGCGTGTCTTGTGAAGAGAGGGAGCAGCTCAGCTATCAATAGGCAGTGAGTTCCACAGACTAGAGACATATCTGGAGATAAGATTCACAAGAAGAAATACTTGTCTTATAAGGAGAGTGCCAGAAGAACCATGTGGGGTGTGGGGGAGGTGCGCAGAGAGCATGGAGAGAAAAGAGGAGGTGGAGAAAAAGGAACACTCTTGCATTAACATTATCTTGCAATATGACATCAACTGGGGGGAAAAAACAGAATTCAGCAGTTGCAGTGTGTGGACTGATCAGTTGCACAGCACATGGCACATTTGGATTCATGCAAGATAGGGACAAGGTGCATCCACTCCGCTCATAGTTATTTATTTTCTAAAGATCACAGAAAAGCAGCTGATTGCTGAACAATGACATAGCCAACAACTTCCGCTACCAAACAACCTCCGCTAGGAAGCAGCCTCAGGGCGCAATCCTAACCTGGAGTTAGGCCAGCAAAGTTTAGTTGGCACAAGGGCCACTGTAAAGCAGATCTCATCCCCTGGAGTTAGGCTGGCATAAACTAAGCCAGCAAAGTTTGGCCAGCACAAGGACCACCGTAAAGTATGTTTGGACCAGTGTCTGAGTCAGAGAGGCCAGCGCACAGATATGAGCCATCCTCCCTGACTCCAAAAGTCGTCCAAACACGCTTTATGCACACTTTGTGCTGGCCAAACTTTGTTGGCTTATTTTATGCCAACCTAACTCCTGTTTAGGATTACGCTCTCAGTCTAACAGCCTAGTCTTATCCTCCCCTCCCCTGCTAGCACAGCTTCACCAAAAAGGAGCCTGCTATAAGCAGTGGGGGTGGATCAGGAGGCTTTGGAAGGGTAAATGCCCTTACCCCTCCAAAAACTTCAAACCTTTCAGCAATGCGTCTCCTCAGACCTGTGCCAGCTCTTTAGTCTAAGGAGACAAAGAGGGCAGGGAGGCAGCCATCACTGCTGGATCCATGCCCTTTCACAGTCTCCCTGCCCCCCTGTTCATCCCCCTCCTTGCCCCCATTCTGCCCTCCAACCTTCCCCACCCCCCGCTCTGGGCAGGTAGAAAGCAATCTAGAGATGTGCATAGGAAGGCTCTGCCAGATTGAACTTTATGGCTGCTTTTCAGGAGCCAGAGTCGGCAAAATGCTCGTTCTGCCAGCAGAGCAGCCCAATCGGATTGGGCTGCGAGGCAACTACATCTGTTCCCCTGATTTAAAAGTGAGAAGCAAGAAGTCGGTGGAGAGGATAGAAATGGGAAGAGATGCAGTCAGGGCATCAGCAGAACGAAAGGCCAAGGAAGGCAAGAATGGGAGACTGGAAAGGATAACATTACAGGAGTTCAGAGGGGAAAGAATGAGAGACTTTTAGCAGCTCTTTAGTGGCATCACAAGAGACAGGACAGAACTAGCTTGGGGAAATATTCAGGAACTGGGAGAGGCAACATCATGGATTGCAGGGAGTTTGTGAAAACAACAATCCGATCCAACCCCATCAATGGGGTGGCCCATCCAAGACTTGAACGACTCAAGTTGCGCATTGAGTGCCAAGGGGAGCCCCGAGTGTGTCTCCCTCCAGCTGCCATGTACACAATGACATTGATCTGCTCAGGAACCTAGCCAGAGGGGGTGCAGCGCGGTTAAGTATAGCAGGTGCCACAACACGCCCTGTAAGCAGCCCCTGCCACTCTCCCTTGTTGCCCCGAATGACTCCGATGGTGAGTGGGAGGGGCCACCTGCACAGCGTGCTGCGGCACCTGCTGTACCTCAAGTCAAGTCAAGTCAAGTCAACTTGACTTGACCTGCTGTACCTACTGCGCCACCACCCCACAGCTATGCTACTGGACCTGCTTCCCTACCCACTCACCTTGCTCCTTCTTCATGGAGCAGGAATGCTGGTTGAGGCTGCTCACTCACGGACCGCAGATTCAACAGACCGGGGCCAGCTGCTTCCCTTGCCTCACTCCTTCTCGCACAAGCCCTCTCAAGTGAAAGCGGCCACACAAGGAGAGAGCAAGGTGAAGGGGCAGGGGCCACTTACCTCATTTATTTCTTGCTGTCCCTTTAAATAAAAAAAATGTGACGCTCCCAGCATGACCAGCAATTCCTGTTTTTGTTGAATAGAATCACGGCAAGAGGGAGCAAGTACATGACTATGGTTTTTGGTCTGTTTATGTTTGGGTTATTTGCAGGGGGTAGTGTCAGGCAGCAGAGCCAGTTTGGCCATCCCCAACCCATCTCAGTGAGTCCATTGCACATAGCAAAGCGTCCGTTTCATCCAATCTGATTATGGCCAGTCTTTTGTTTTGTAGAAAACTTGCAGAAATACCTGATGGAGTGATGGTGGAAGACTGAGGGCCCAATCCAATCCAACTTTTCAGTGCTAATGCAGCTATAAAGCAGCCCTTAGGGGGGCCTTTGTGACCTTCCCCCACTGCAGAATGCAGCAGATGCCCCACTGCTGGAAAACTGGACAGGATTGGAAACATAAGACATAAGATGAGTCCTACTGGATCAGACCAAAGAGCTAACCCAGCATACTGTTTCATACCATGGCCAATCAGATGCCTCCCAGAATCCCACAAGCAGGGAACAATGGCAAGAGCTCTCAGTTAGTGTTGCTCCCAGCAAGTGGTACTCAGTGGTAGACTGCTTCTGAACATGGAGGATCCAGGCATTGATTGCGGCTTGCAGCTATTGAAAGGTCCTGTGCGCCACGGAGATGCTTATGGAAAGAGATGCTGTTTTTTTATATTATTCTTATCGAAAGTCAATGCATTTCTCTTTATTGAAACATCAGTCTTATAGTTTTGGATGTGGTTATTGCATTATTGGCTGTCCTGGAATTTGTGTCTACTGTGAGGAGCTCTGGGCCCAATTTTTTGGGGGGGAAAAGGAGAGTCCAGGTGAAGAGTGAAAAGAGCTGCGTACAAATTTTGATGCAACGGTAACAATCGGTGAGCTGACCCCAGGAAGCCCCGAGGTCATCTCTCGGCGCTTAGCATTTTTCCACTTTCTTGCTGCTCTTCGGAGTCCTTTCTGCTCTCTACGCCCTTAGGCAGTTTCCTCCAACTTTCCTGCTTGTATTTGGGGGGGGGGTGAGAGGAAAGGGACCCCTCTGCTGAAAGCGCCAACCACTTACTGGCGGCCTAATGAGCACAAAATGTTACTATTTGCCAATTACTTGGTTCATTTGCACTGTTGTGAGTGAGCTGCTTGGCCAAGGGAGATTCCTGTGAAATTTCTACCTGCTTCTCCACGCCCCTTGTTATTGGTCTCTTTTCCGATCCAGCCAACATGGAGTCAGTGGCATAGCTAGAGGGAACACTGCATTCCGCTGGCAGCATCACCCCCCTCTGCTCCACCCCCTCCCCTCCCCCAACACAGTGCCTGGGGGGCACTTCCCCCCCCCACAAATACAGGTAGGATTGGCACTGCATCAGACATCAGCCAGGTCAGGCAATGGCTGAGAAAATTGCCCATCGCAGGACTCAACAGGTTCATCCCTAAATTCTCAAGAGTAAGGCTCTGGCAGCACCCAGTGTGCCATCAGGAGATGGATGAGGGTGCTATGAGAAGTTCAACTTTGCTCCAGGGTCCCCAGCAAGCTGGTACTGATTATGATACATCCCCTGTCCTGGCTTCCCAGAGGCACCTGGCTAGCTACCAATGGAAACAGGATGCTGGGCTCAGCAAGCCTTTGCCTGATGCAAAGGCTTGTCTTACATTCCCGTGATACCTGCTAGTGAGAATCTCCCCGGCCCTTGCCTGCTAAACAGAGGGTTAACGTGGGGCCCAGGAAAGCAGAGCATGTTTCGACACCTTCTCCTTGCCAGAGTCCATGAAGTTGGAGACAGGCTGCTTCAGCACCACGAGATGCTGTTTTGCAGGAGCCCCTGCCTGAACGCTGCACTCAAGATGGGAAGGCTTTAATGTAAGAAGACAAAAGAGATTCCTTGGAGGAGCCACTCGACGGAACGCCAGCAACCTCCGGAGTGTTATGCTCACTTACACCTGTCGGGGGCCCAGCCTCATCACTTCTCACCTGGTTTATGCCCTCTCACAATTGCTTCTTAATTGTTCACTGAACGCCCAATTTCCCTCGGCACTAAGCTGGCGTCTTTTACAGATCCCCATCCAGCTACTCTGAATTCACACTGGAGGAAACATCGCAAAGTTACACCAGAAAGGTTGAACACTTGTTTGGAGCGACATCTATACAAAGCGATTTAAGGAAATTCAACCTTCATATCAGACGCATCAGTGTCATTCAGAAGCATCCTTACAGTTCTGTGGGACACCCCGGCAACCTTTTCATTAGGATTGCACAATTTAGTTTACTGGTGGCCCAAAATGCCCTCCCCCCTTTTTTGCTATTCTATTTGCAAGGGGTCTTTTTATTTTGCAAGGGTCTCTTTTTCATGGCTGGCACAAAATGGGTAAATGCTAGCCCCAAAAAAGCCCTTCCCCATTTTTGTTCCCCAGAATGTCCCCTGCAATGATGCTGGGTCATTAAATAGCATTACTCCAAGAGGCCATGCAAAGACCGAAATGGTCACCATGACAGAAGGATTGTAAAGTCTGGTGGCAAAAAATGAGCTGTCCCAGGAAACTATGTCTGGATTTCACCTCTGTTTGCCCCCAATTTCCCCATCCCAAAATTCAGTGTGAAATTTTGCAAAGGAAAACTCAGGAGCCAGTCCTAACTTCACCCATTGTCAACAACAATGATGTCCTTAACTGGGTAACAGCCAAGGCTGGCCTAAGACCTTCTTGTCAGAAGTGACATGCCAAAGTGGCCTCCTTAAATCATGAAGGGCCAGCCTCTGCTCCTCCAACTCAGCAATGTTCTAGCTCAGCACTCTCTTCCCCTCCAGAGAAGCCTCCAGAAGTAGCCATAAAGTCACTTCTAGTTCACTTCCAAGTTCATGAAAGTGACTTCTGGTTGCTTCTAGAGGCCTATAAAGCTTTCTTAGGACAATCTCTGAGCTGATTCCAGAGAGGATGGTGGGTCGCTGTGCTCTCTACTGAAGAAATGGTGGGTTGCGGTGGGGGAAGTTTCAGAACCCCTGCTGTAACTGCTATGTAATACTGCCCATCCATCTCGGATACCAAACTCAGCTGAAAAGGCAGTCTTGGAAGCAAGCCGTCTTGTCTTGTACCAGGTCAGAGTGTCAGTTTCTTTTCTGGCTGATGGGAGAATCAAGTCTAAGTCAAAAGCCAGACATCCTTTCCAAATCCAGTCCATTTGGACCTAGATGCACTCCCCCGCCATCAGAGCCTTATTCCTATTCCTTCTGCACACTCCCAAAACAGTCCTCCCCGTTTTGAGGAAGGATTTATAGCCAAGAGGGCTTTCTTGCTTTAAACCAAACCGTTCCGGCGGTGCCATCATTAGAAAAACATTAAAACAGTCCAGTCACCGACAGCCAAGTTCATCTCATTGCCGTTACACCTGGACTCATAAATCCTGCGTTTTTACAAGCCAGTTGGGGTGGGTTGATTTACAAGGTGAAACAAATATTAAAACACTTCAGGAAAGGGGGTGTGGAAAAAAAAAACCACACAGACATACTCAACACACAGCCATACCCCACTTTTCTGCATGGACCCAGAGCTGGGACTTTTGACGGAATCTATGTTTCCTGGGTGTGGAAAGGGACGAAAGTTGATGAAGCAATCATCAAACGAGACCAATCAGTCTTTAAAATTTGCATGCTTTCAATCTACGCAAGCTTCTTCTTCTGCAGACTTCAGAACTTGGATACTGTAGGAACTTGGGCTGAGTGCTTCGTTGGTCAGAGAAATGGCCAACACTTTGGGCAAAAAAAGAACATATGAAGAGTCCCACCAGACCTGAACTTCCAGTCCAGTAATCTGATTCTAACAACAGCCAATCGATCAGCCAATCCTGCTTTTGTCCTAAGCAGGACAAAAAAGGGACATTCTCCCACTGTTGTTCCCCAGCAACAGGTGTTCAGAGGTAGACTGCCTCTCCCCATGGAGGTTCCATTTAACTGCACTTTTATAAAAACCTGCAGGACTAAACAGAAAGGTCTAAATGCTTCTGGTTAGAAACTCAACCAGATGCAATGGGCCTGCTGTCTCAGTTTATTAACTCACGAAGGTTAATCATTTGCGCAAACCAGAAAGAAAACTTCAGTTTGTTACACAGGCAAACAGAACTTTCCAATGGTGCACAAACAAGGATGGAAGGGATGGTAAGATTGCATGAGCCTGGGGCTACTACCCTAAACACATTTTCCTGGGAGTAGGCTCCATTGAATAAAATGGGACTTACTTCTGAGTAGACACGCATAGGCTTGTGCTCTGAAGGTTGCTGCAGCATGTTTTCATAATACTAAACCATGCTTGAGTGTTACATCTGAACATTTTAGATGTAGTGTTATATCTAAAATGTAAGATTTGGATTTTATCTGTGAAAGGGTTTTTTTTTTTTTTTTTTAAAGCCTATCAGGGAGTTGAGGTCTGTAGCACAGGCTGCCTTGCTCTACAGCTGGAGCCAAAGTCCTGAAATGTTTCCATGGACCCCGAGGTTAATCCCCAGGTCTGCTTTCCCACCGTTGCCACCTTTCCTCCTTCCCCTTCCACTCCACCAAGCCAAAAGGCAAAGACAACTAGGTGTTTGAAATGGAAGCATTTAAATCAACGACTACCAACTGCAGACATCTGGGAAACAGATGCCAAGCAGCCAGCAGAGCCACAGCTCCATGATGGGGGAACATCCGGGTCTCAGGGCTCGGAGGGAGATTGAATGATGGCAGACGGAAAGCAAGAGGGCGAAAGAGGGAGAGGGGGAGAGAGAGAGATTCAAAAAGAAGGCTGGGACCAAGAGCCAGTTTCAGTTGGGGATCTGGTTTGGAATGGATTTTGGAAAGCAGGACTCTGAAATATTAAAAAGTTCAAATAAAGTAAATTATACTCAGTTTTTCTGCAGAAAACACTCAGGGCACAATCCTAACCTGAAGTTAGGCCGGCACAGTTAGGCCAACACAAAGTACACCGTAAATTATGTTTGGACCACACTCGGAGTCAAAGAAGCCAGCACACAGATGAGTATGTCCAACACTCCGAGAGTGGTCCAAATGCGCTTTATGGTGACCCTTGTGCCGGCCAAACTTTGCTGGCCTAACTGTGCCTGCCTAAATCCAGGTTAGGATTGCGCTCTCATTGTAGTATACAGAAACATATCATAATCAGGCGCTCTGCTACTGACCCACAGCCTCTCCACTCTGGGCATCCATAGCTACTGCCTGGTCCTGCAGTATCCCCAGAGACAAATCATCCAAGAGGCCAAAGACTAGTAGGAGCTCCCATCTCTGTCTTCCCACTTGCCTTCACTGCTCCTCCTCCTCCTCCTCCTCCCTGGTTGGAAGAGGGGGACAGAGAAGAAGAGGAAATGTGGCAGGGAGGAGAGTGCTGAGCTAGAGCATTGGGAGAGTGGGGGGAAGCAAAGCTGGCACCTCATTGGGGAAAGGGGACAGCATTTGGCAAGCCGCCTCAGCCATCAGGGGGTCTTGGGCTGGCCCCCCCAAGTACCCCCAAGCTGCATTTCTTCAAGGAGAATGCAACCCTGTCACAGGTCATCTGAACCCCTGCCCGACTTGTCTGGATTGAGTCCCATTCATTCCCTTCCCCTTCCAGTCCCACCAAGTTGCATTACATTTGAGTCCGACCCCCACCAAGGCAGTCCAAGCTCAATTGCAGCTGAGGCTGGGGTTTGCACACTGGCCTCTTGGGGGCTCCAGATACAGTACTACTGAATATATCCCAAGTGTCTTTCCTTTCCCACCGAAGGCTTATTCTTACTACACATATTTTACCCAGAAACAGAAACCGGTGCATGAATTACTAGAGATGCAGGAAACGTTTCAATTTATTCCCTTGGGAATTTCCACCTTCCCAAACACTGGCATCAAATGTCAGCATATGCGGTTTTAGCATATCTGCAATCATCACAATTGTTGAATGATTGCCGTACGGTGTAATTGTGCACCATATGCTAACTTCTGCTTTAACTATATGCCATCATGTCAGTGAATTCTATACGTTAGACCTTGTGTGAAGCAGTGCTTTTTTCCTGTCTGTCCTGAAAGCAGTACCAGACAGATCTACCAGGTGAAGTAGAGTGACATTACAAGAGAGGTAGGGAAATGTCTCTCTCTTCACCCCATTTATGTTTTAATGATCAATGATGCTGAAGGTACTCATGGAACCTTCATATTCAGAGACAGTCTACCTTCGAGTATAGATGCTTGGGGTGGGTAGGTATAAGGGAGAGTTGTTGTCTTAAAGCCCTGCTTGTTAGCTTCCAGGAGGCATCTGACCAGCCACAGTTGGATGCTGAACTAGATTGACCTGTGATCAGATCCAGATAAGTTAAAAGATGAGAGAAATTCACAGGGGACAAGTCTATCAGCTGCTATTAGCCATGACAGATCAATGGAACCTCCATGTCCAGGGCAAGTTTACTCCTAAGTACCAGATGCTGGGGACGAACAACTGGGATGGTTTAATGCCTCCAGGCCCTCCCCAAGCGATCTGCCTGCCTGTTGTTGGTAAAAAAAAAAGAAGAACAGACTGATCCAGCGAGGCAATTTCTTAAGTCATCCCAAATATATTTTGGGAAATTAGTGATATCTCAACCCAGAGAGAAAGTCCTCTGGGAAATTTGTCACTTCTTGGGTTTAGAAAGAATGAATTAACATCCCAAAGCAGCTCAGTACAATGATGTTCATTTAGAAACCAACTCCGGGGATGACAGTCAGAGTCTATTTATTACTTAATTTAACTGAGCGCGGTGTAGATGGGCGACCAGAGGGGAAGGAAGACAGACTGTCTGTAGGTTCCACTGATCTTGCCTCTGCTGTAATTCCCTTCCCCAGCCCTGGTACATGAAATCCTTTTAACTGGAGATGCCCAGCACTGACCCCTAGGACCTTTGGTGAGCTCTGCCACTGAGCTGTAGCCCCAGAGCAGGACTGTTGTGAAAACAAAGTAGATTCCGCCTTGTAAACGCCAAGATGGGTGGCCACTGGGGACTTGTACATAAGCTGCTCTGAGCTCTTAGGAAGACAGGAAGCTGCCAGACCCAGGCTGAGCCGAGCATCTGATAGGAATCTGAAGCGGCACCCTCCTCCCTCCTTTTTTTTTAGTGTACGTAAACACACAACCATCACTGTTTCCACCACATCTGCAAAGCTGGCCCAAAGGATCTTGGGAGTTTGAGCCCCAAGATCCTTCCCCCACACCCCCTGTCAGTGGAGAGTGTTGCAGTTTCATACCACACACTCCAGAACTGGTTGAAACTGGCA
>JAJKFI010000116.1:1489705-1503157 GCA_029204185.1 Lerista edwardsae
TAGTGCTATGTCTCTCACGGGAAGCACTGGCTAACAAACACCCCACTCTCTCATGAGCTCATGGTGTTCTAAAGGTCACCCCATTGGTTAACATGGGGCACGAGGGTCTCTAAGTACCCACCTACCAGATATAGTCTGACTGCACCCTTTGTTCTTCTGTCTGTACCATGTGTGCGCTCGAACTGTGAAGAATACGTCAAAAGGCCGCTTGTACGCGGCAAGCCTTCGCCGGCTTTTGCTAACCGGCAAACTAAACTTCTCATCTTCTCACTTTCGCTACTGAAACCAATAAAATGGCTTTGATGTTCAAATGTAGCGATCGCTTCGTTCCTCCGCTCCGATCGCGCTAGGCAAGCGCTGAATGGGTCCGCGAGCCTCCAACTCTGCTATAATTACCACAAATACACAACAGAGAGGAGGTGGCAATCCCTGACCACTGAAGAGCCGTCAGGAACCTGATTGCAGCGGCCACCCCATCTCCTCCATGTTCCTCAGCCAGAATCATAGCTAGAGGGGAGGGCAAAGCAGTAAGTACTGCAGGCGCCACAATGTACCATGTAAACAACCCCTCCCACTCACCGTCAGAGCCGTGATGGCAATGTGCAGGTGCTTGCCAAGGCAGTGCTGCTGTCACTGCCCGGAATGGCTCTGACAGTGAGAGGGAAGGACCCAGTGGTGTCATTCAAATGATTTAGGAACAGGAACTCACTTTTGATTGGCACTTGTCGGGAACCCGGAACCAGCCACGGAGCCCGTTCCCCCTGAATGACATCACTGCCTTGGCCCCCCTAGGAATCCAGAGTCGCTCCGTTTAACCCTCTGAGTGCCGGCCAACCAAGAAGAAAAGTTCTTTGCAGAGGCATTGGGAGGGGGGAGGGGGGAGAGTGAAGTGGGCGGAGTCAGCCCTAATTTTAACTAGTGGAACTGAGTTCCCCCGTGTTCCCCCTGCATGACATCACTGGAGGGACCACTTACACAGCAAGCTATGACGCCTGCAATACTTACCATTTGGCGACTGCAATACTAGCCGTTCCCCCCCCAAGCTATGCTACTGTTCTCAGCAATGGCACAAGAGGTCACCCTCCCACTCCAGTCCTCCCCTTGCTTGCTCCAGCAATGACCAGAGGATGAGGCAGCAGCCAGGTGGAGCAGGCAGTGGCCAGGGAAGTTGATGGGCCTCCCTCAGCAGTGCACCTCCTGGGCTGCTGCTCAAACAACCTTGTGGGTGAGCCACCCTCGACGCTGCCTTATACTGAGTATATACTCAGTACTGTCAACCTTGACTGGCAGCAGCAGCTCAGATAGAAATGTTCCTCTGCTATGCCTGGAAATGCTGGGGACTGAAACTGGGACCACCTGGATGCCCCCTGCCAAAGAGCCACAGCCCCACCCACAGTTTGAGAAGCAAGGCAGGATACAAAGGTGATAAAACAGGGAGGGCGACACCATCCCACTTTTCAAGAGTTTTCACTTAGGTCTTTTCCTAGGGCCAATTCCATTCACATTCTCCATCTGGGCCAGCCAACCCCAAACTTTTTGGTGGGCAGTTATAACACATGAATTAGGCAATTATAGATTTGGTCCACGGTAATTTCCACGGACGCAGCAGAAGAGGAAAGTGGGGCATTTAGGGAAGCAAGGTGCGTAGTCTCCTTCCCTTGCCCCCTAAAATATTATTTGTGAATTTCAGGAGCACACAAATCACTGTCGGTGACACAAGGAGTGGCTACTCTTCCGAATAACAATAGATTGTGAACATGCGGACAAAGAATCACCTTTTAAAAAATTTATCACACACCGCCTAGTAATTTTAAGCACCTGATAAATAAAATATAATGAGCAGGAGAAGGAATAATAAAATGGATAACAGGGATGCATGCCAAAAGCACAAATTCTTTTGCAGGAGCTTGGCTCCCATTCCATTCTATGGGGACTTGTGCAAGAAATCTTCCCAGAGGATTGAGCTATAAACAATGTAATTAAGACTGAGAGCACAATCCTAAGATGCGCTTGAACAGGGAGGCTGGCGGGCCTGCGCTGTATCCAGTGCACAGTAGTGCTATCCAGCCGGTACGCTGGGCGGGACTTACGTTTGATCGGCAGTCCGCCCGTTGCGTCACACCGCGTTCCGCCGCTTTCCCACCCGCCGGGGCGTGCGGGAAAGCGGTGGAACACGGCGTGACGCAACGGACGGACTGCCGATCAAATGTAAGTCCCGCCCAGCGTACCGGCTGGAGAGCACTACTGCCAGTGCAGCTTGGAAGCAGGCTGGAGCCTCCTTCAGCTTCCTTCAGACATTCGCGCCCTTGCCCCGGGGTAGGCGCCAGCTGCCCCTATGGGCTCCTCGGATCTGCACCTGCTGATCCCAGCTCCACTCCACTCCACCGGCCAGCACACCTCCCAGTCCACCTAACCCCTGCCCGGAAACGCCCCTGCACCGGCAAAGGACTGTTGCACTGCCGGCACTGTTGGGCTGATGCTGATGCTAGCGTTGGCCCAGCGGCACCGGCACAAGGGTGCCGGTCAGCACTCTCATACCAGCACTGCTGCCGTTGGGCCGATGCTACCAGCCCTGAGTCAAAAGTTCTCCATTGAGAACAGCTGGCTTGAATTTGGTGAAACTGTCCTGAATCTGTCCCCGCTCCCAGCTCTCCTTGTCCCACAGGGTGGCACTTCCCTGTAACAGCCTTTTAAATTTCCCCCAAATCTGAAGTCTCCTCAAGACGTCCTCCAATTGTTGTCTCCAAACGGAGCAGAAAAACTGGGGTGGAGGCATTTGGGGTCAGCCCCGTAGTTCATTCCAATCATGTACCGGCTTGTTTATTTCTGGACTTGTTTGTTTATTGCTTGACAATCTTCCTGCGCCGCCCTTCCATTTGCAAAAACCCCCAGCCATTGGGAAACCGCTGCCAACAATCAACTAACAAAATAAAGACAAGAATGAAAAGACGGAAAATTAAAGTCAGCTAGACAAGAAAAAAGAAACAGACTCGCACACAGAGCAGAGGAAGAACACCAATAAAATCCAAATAAATTGTCAGCTAACATTAATTTAGATGTTGCGCTGGAAGGCTTAGTTGACGAAAAACGTCTTTTGTTTGCATGGAATAGTCATTTGGTGGAAGGTGGGCTTCCATGGTGAAAATATTCTATATGCAGGGTGCAAGGACCAATAAAACACTCACACTGATCGCCACCCACAGGGTTGATTCTACAGATGGGGCTCAGGCAGTGATGTCATTCAGGGGGAACGGACCAGAACGGGCGTTCCGGATCCTAACGGGCTCCGTGGCTGGTTCCGGGTTCCCGACAAGTGCCAATCAAAAGAGAGTTCCTGTTCCTAAATCATTTGAATGACACCACTGGGCTCAGGCCCTGGAGGCTTCACACCAGTACACAATCAGAGCCAAAAGCAATGAGGATCCCCTGCTGGTGCTGCTCCCCACAACCACCCAGGAATCCGTGGCCCACATGGGCTACGCAACCAGGTTTGGGGGAGTAGTGTCAGCAGTGAATGCTTTCTTCCTCCAGTCCTGGTAGATTTATAGCTACCGGATGTCCTGTCCCCCAAAATTCCATTAGGGGTCAAGGCACCTGAGATCTGCTTAACAGCTAGCCCCACTTCTAAAAAAAGATAGCACACTTCTGCCTGCCTGCCAGAACCATTGGAGCTCTGATGGCACCTGGGGCAGGGCAATGTCATGATGTGTCACCGCGCCCCTCGCGCCACTGCCCCACCTTCCGTGCCACCACACCATACCCCCAGCATCTGGAATCACTACAGTTAGGAGTGATTCTGAATGCAAGGGAGGGAAGGAGGGCAACACCAGGTGGCAGCCCTGGCACCTCTCCACAAACGGGCAGCCATTTGGGCAGCCACCATGAATCGCCCCACGAACGGTCCACCTCTGCTACCTGTTCCTCACTGCCTTCCTGTGTGCCTCTCCATGGGGTGCCCAGGCTGAAAAGCTAGGGACTGAATGCTGGATGCACTAGAATTCTCCTCCACCCAAGGCTGCTGTGGCAATGGATGTTGGCATGAAGCTCTTTGCAGCCTGGTTCCCACACTGTAAAGAGGCAGCTGGCAGATTCATGCAAGGGAGAATTCAACACTGCTAGCCCCTTATAGGGTGTTCCCCCCCCCCCAGGGCTCCATCCCACAAAACTGAAGCCACTATTGATCATATTACATCAAGAGATCCAATCACAGGTTGCAAATGTAACGTATTGTTCAACTCTACAGTCATAGGTGTATCAACCTGATGGTAAGTCCCATTAAATACACGGGGCCTTATGTCCAAGTACGCACTCCTAAGCTTGTGCTATGGGTTGCTCTAATTTACAATAGAAAACCAAAATAAGATGGAGGGAAAATAAGCATTTACTTGGCGTGCTGCAATATACCAAAACATGCATTTCTACATGAACCCAATAAAAAAATAGCAAAAACAAAAAACAAAAAACACATGTAAATACTAACCACAAACCAGGAAACTGTTTGACTCATTCCAAGTCTGGAAATTGCTAGTTTCGGTTTGCAATGGGAGTGGAACACGGGAGAGGAGCTATTAATTGTCATTAGGGAAATACGATCTGGATGGACCATAGCAACCACAACTTTGTCACAGATCTATTGAAAGCCGTGGCCAAGATCCAAAGAACCATGAAAACTAGTTCCATAAGTCCACACAGTTTTATACCCATCGCTGGCAGTCATACATCCGAAACTGCGGTGTGAGATGTCTGTGTTTGGAACTTCCAAGCTGTTGTCCTTTTTTAAATAAGCAGATACAATTGGTGACAGGACCATTCCAGACAACTGCGTCCTGGCCAAACGCATGCCAAATGCATGACTTGGTGAAATACATCCTGGACATATGTGTCCCATTATATGCATGTTTCGATTAAATGTACTTTTCAATTTTTTAAATGCAAAGGTAGGGTTAGGGCTGAAATAAGAGTTTGGAATATATAACATGTGGTATGGTGACCAGTTATAGTTTGTTTGATAACCAATAACCAGGACACCAAAAAATTGGACACAAATGTACCGGGAATGTACATTTCACTGGGTCACAATTGTCACCAGAAGCAAATAACCTAGTACCAATACCCGGATCAGGAGCCTGGTATATCCTCACACCAATTTCTTGACGCAAGTCATTTCCCCAAAGCTATTCTTAGCCGCAGAGAGAAAAACTTGCGAACGTCAACCGACCCATGCGTTTTCTTCTAGTAACAGTTTTTGGAGGTGATTCTGACTGGGGGAAGGAAAGGGTTCTTTCTACCTCTCCTGCCATCCCATGTCATGCCCTGAGCCAAAAACTGCCCCTCCCTGCAGCAGTTCTTTTTAAAAAAAATGATGTCAGGATCACGTCTAGTTTGACTCCGAGGAGGGTTTCAAGACCAGAAGCTGTTTAACGGGGGAACGTCAAACATTCCTACATATACCTGGGCAACCCCTCTCAACTTCAACTTTCTGCTTCCCTTTCCCTGGGAAAACACTGTTCCTATTTAGCTGCCGATAAGTAAATGGTGTGGAAGTAGTTTTAAGATGCAGTCAGTACACATTGCTCCTTGTTTATTGATTGATCAATAGCAATATTCATATTTTTTTCAGTTGCTCTTTTACCGGAAGACTGTCCACACAGCAAACAGCATCCACTGAAAGCTTCAAAATTGGTCAGTTAGTTTGCATCGCTTTTACATTAATTGATGTTAGCCATCTTGGGGGCCCCTTTAGAGGCAAAATGTGGGGTATACTTATTTCAATCAATAATCTTAATTACACAATAATTATAACAATTAAGAGCAGCATGTGCAATAAATGCAAAGAAGGCCAAAGCTGGACAGGAAAACCGGACAGTAGCAAAATGGCATCAGAAGGGCCACCATAGGGAAAAAGCTGCCCAAAGACCCCAAAGACCCCAAAACCCAACATAACATTTTTAGCAAAATCAATCAACAATATGCCGCTTTTCAACACAATGTTTACAAAGCGGTTTACAGGCAAATAATAATAATAATAATAATGATGATGATGATGATGATGATGATGATAAAGTTAAATGGCTCCCTGTCCCAAAGGGCTCACAATCTAAAAAAATGCAGAACACCACCAGCAACAGCCACTAGAAAAGACACTGCGCTGGGGTGAAGAGGGACAATTATTCTCCCCCTGCTAAATACCGTATAAGAGGAGCACCGCTTGAAAAAGTACCTCTTGCCCAGTTTGCAGGGGGTGGAACTGCAAACATCCCAGGGGAAGGAGTTCCAAAGCCGGAACACCACCACCAAAAAGACCCCATTATGTGATCCTTACAGTGGCAGGATACAATGCAGGGCCTTTGCAGATTATTCTATCTTGTTACACAACAGCCACCTCTCTGGGCATCTCTCTAGAAACTTCTCTGAATTGGGGGCAGGATTGGTGCATCTCGATTCTCGGTGCGCACACCCAGCCTCAAAAATGCAGGCACACTGCTTCCCATCCACAACCACCCCATAACTGTTTATCCAGATAGCAAACGCATTGGTGTCAAAGTCATTTTTGTACAGAGTGCAACCAGATTGTGAGATTAAACTTTCTGTTACACATTCTTAGGCTTCTGAGGGGGGTTTTGTTGTAAAGAGTCAACCGTCCTGGTCAGGTTACTAACGCAGCTCGCTTCAAAAGACAGAGTAAATGAATACAGCATATAGCTGGCAGGGGAAAGCCTTCAGAAATGTGAAATAGCGAGGGAAGAAAGGAAGCCTCGGCCAACATGATGCTTGGTGTGAGAATCTGGGTATTGGGAATACACAGGGGCCTTCCCTTTTTCAGTCTTGAAATCTGGAAGGGGATGACTCCCCCAGGCTAGCCCAAGCCCGCTGAAGTAGCGCACTCCTTGGATCCAGGCCAATGCCTCCTACTCCATATGATACAGTAATATGGAACCAAGAATGACAGAAACTGTCCCTGTGCAATTAATTCTACATTGCGGTAGAATGAGAGGGGGAAAAAAGGAGGGCACACTCTCAAAACTCTTAGCATCCAAAGTGGGAGAGATCACAATTTGTCCCCAATGTGAAGACTTCCTTTGGTGCTTCTGAGGAAACTAAATGACAGCCTCTTTTTTTCTCTGCAGTAAAAGGACCAAATTAATTTTCTCCAAATGCCCAGAGTGTCTTTCAGATTTGAAGCCAAATGAATGCTTTCAGATTATCTCCTCTAGTAGAAGTCAGTGTATGGCAATTATGAATCTAATGTTATTTATTTTCTTGTCATTATTATTAGGGGTCTAGTTTTATTAGGGGATGCTCCACCAATACAAATAATATAAAATATTATTACATACAAATAATATTATTACATACATTATTTCATATGCAACATGTGAGTACCTAATATTGTATTTGTTCCATATAGAGTGGTCAAGTCTGAGCGGCCAAATGTACATTCCAGAAAATAATTAATATCATTATTAATATTACAATATATCATTGTATTCAGGATTCCTCTACTGTATGGTTATAAAGATTTAACACTACAATTTCTGCTATTTTCATTATTAGCATTAGGAATAACTTTGTGTCATATATTTGCTCCATTGTTACAAATATGTAGTCTACATACATTTCATTATGATGAACACTATCTGCATAAGCTCCAATTACTCTTAAAGAGCAGGGATGGTCCCTATTTGGGGGATTAGTTCCTATACAACTCTATCCCTATTTTGTCTCCATTTGCCCTTCAAAATGTGGATAGTGCCCATAAAGATGAATTCACTCCTACAACCTCCTCCCCAGACAAAAAACATTGCTGTAAAGGTCTGAGTTGCAACTACAAGGACAAGCCAAACCATTGTGAGATTAAACATTTTGCGAAGCACTTTTAAATTTTTTGAAAATAAATTATTTCAAGCAGACAAGAACCTTCGCCAATGTGAGGTTGCAAAGGATGACTTACTGGTGTGTGTGTGTGTGTGTGTGTGTGTGTGTGTGTGTGTGTGTGTGTGTACTTTAGAATCACACATCTCTCTGTCTTTCTGTGAAGTGCTGGAATATACGTTACTCTACCACTCTACGAGCGACAAAGCGGCCAAAAAGAAGAGGTGGCTGGGCCTCATCCTGCTGGCATAACTGAATTTACTAGCTCTCCGTTTACACAGAACCTCACAGCCTTTACAGCTACAACTGCCTACACCCAGATATCACATTTCTTTACATCCATGGAGGTAGGTTTCTTTCCACTTCCTCAACTTCATCTACCCCATAGAATAAGGAACTCTGCCAGCTTTCTTCATTCCAACACTCCCTCTTCTTGTCTTACACACAGACACAGAAACACACACACTCTAACCACACAAATAACCCTTCAGTTGTGTTTCACCACCACATACCAAGAATTCCTGGGGGCATCACCCCGTTCCCCCCTCTCCCCTGCCCCCATACACTCAATTTCCTTTCTGAATTGGTGGAAGATAAATCCGTCCTGAGCCCTTTGCCAAGGCACAGAGCCGGAACGACAGAATCCAGCCCGATAAGAAGCCTTGTATTGATCTTGCAGCCTGATAATAAGTGGCATTATGAAACTGGCTGAGGAAGAGGAGAAAAAAAAACAAGCCAATGGAGCCAGCATCCCCGCAACTCCTGCAAGTTGGTTGGCGCAGTTGGGAGCCCGGTCCAGCTTTTCAAACTGAACAAACTCTTGGAAAGGTGAATGCTGAAGGCCCCAATCAAATTCTCCAGCCAGCAGCTACCCTATGCTTGGTTGCGACAGCATTAAGAGCGCAATCCTAACCAGGAGTTCAGCCGGCACAGTCAGGCCAGCAAAGTTTGGCCAGCACAAGGGCCACTGTAAAGCACGTTTGGACCACTCTCAGAGTCAGGGAGGTAGGCGCACATCTGGCCTCTCTGACTCAGAGGGTGATCCAAATGCACATTACGGTAGCCCTGGTGCCAGCCAAATTTTGCTGGCTTAACTGTGCCAGCCTAACTCCAGGTTAGGATTGTGCCCTCAAGGACGTAGCTTTAACCACACCCATAACCCAATAACCCACCCCTCCCCCCAAAAAACCCAGACTTAAGCAAAACCATAATGTAAGAATACATAATTATTGGAAAACCATCACTATTATGAAAGCCCAAATAGGGTCATCTCCAGAATTATTATTCTCTTCTGCTTTGGGGGATGAACGTATGAGAAGTGGGACTCCCAGAGTGACTGTTTTCTTCTGCTGTACACGAGATTCAACAGTTTGCAAAAATCTCATACTCTCTACCATCCTACAGACGATTACTCTTTAATCTGTTGTAGAGGATGGGGATGGGAGTACTGCTAATCAACGAACCAGTGGTGTTTCTACAGGGAGGGCAAAGCTCTAAGTGTTGCAAGAAGCCTTACCCTGTCATGTAAATCCCTCCTCTCCCTTGCTGCTGTAGCCAGGAAGCAATGCCAAGATGTTGCTTTTCCCTGTGAGGATTGGCTATAATGGTGCAGGAGAGGAGTGATTTCCACTGCAAGGTAAGGCTTCTTGCAAAACTTAGAGATTTGCCCCCCCTGTATAAACGCCTCTGCAACCAACAGCAGAATCTCACTTGCTTGAAGGACAGCACAGGAAGGGAGAAGCCTCGGGCATCCTACCCGCATAAGTTCATCATCCCAAACCAGAACATAAGTCATGCCAATAACACCACAGATCCCTCTTTCTACCATTATAAGCCTTCCATCTTCTCAATCGCCACATCACACTTGTGTTTGATATGCATATTAAGAGACTCCAAACACCTCCATTTGAGGCTCAGAGACCTCTGTGTATCTAGACATGCTCTCGTGGCCAATCCCTCCGGGAATAGCAAGGGAAGATCAAAGAACCCGTATTCCTGAGGAAAACCTCACATTCCTCTCCACACTCTGGATCTTAATTTCCTCCTATTGTACAAATGGGGGTTATGCCATTCTGTTCGGCTCCCCCCCAGTTCATCACATACCACTTCCTTCCCATTAGACATTAGATATAATTCAACCACTTATAATGAAATTTGGTACAAAACTGCCTATATTGTTAGGATGCAGAGAAAGGGAGAAAGTAACGCGGAGGAGATTTTAATGGGTTTAGACTACCTGGGAGAAATTTCCTTGCGAACTATAAAGAGTGGAATTTTCACTGGCATCCCGTTTTTTCCTCACCAGAAATCCAGGCTAATTAAAAACAACAAGGCAAGATTTCTCTCTCAAACAGGCCCCAAATTCCAGAAACAAATGAGAATTCATTTTCCAAAGCCAAGTGGAATATTGTTGACGATGTCTGAGCTTGCCTTTCTTCTCTTCACACAATGGAGGGGCATCGGGGTGTGTGAGGGAGACAGATCTGACTAGGCAGTTTTAAAACAGAAAGAAGGTAAAGATAAGACGGTCAACATATGTCCTTTCCCATTCTTTCCTGCCAAACTCTTGCAAAATATGCATTCATACGGAACCAAACAGGAAATAGTCTCTCAGAGTGCAGGCTGGGCAGGCCTCCCAAATTAAATGGACCATTCCCAGCCAAAGAATATTTGAAGGGGAACTTATCTAGCTATAATTAACATGGTTCTCTTGTTCCAGGTTCAGTGCTCCTGTCTTTTTTTTTTTACCTCTGGGACAGATGTGGCAAAAGAAAAAAGGGACACTTCTAACCAAGTTGGGATGCACAGGATAAGGAAGCTTGCATGCAATGGAGATGTGAATTAGATCATGAAATCATTCTTTGGCCCAATCTAAAAATATACTTTCAGATATTCTGTGGCTGTGAATGAGAAGCATATCATATAATGCCGTACTAGATAGATACCAGATGCCAGTATACTGTTTGTTTCTATTTTATTTTAAATACCATAAAATAAATTAAAAATCTGGTAATGTTTTCCCTCAAAAGATAAAAAACATAAAGACTGTAACATTTTCCTTTTTACATTTGCTTGGATTATTGCCTCATGTTATTTCAAATAATCATTTCAAATAATCATTTTGAATCAATTTATTGTTTCAGAATGAGGAGCAACCGCTAAAATTGCAATTTCTGCTATTGAGTGCAACACCAGGATGGTATTCACTGTATGCTTGTGTGACGTAAGTCACTTTTGTAGACCTTACGGTATAGAAGGAAGAGGAGAAATGTGGTAAATACGTAACATATTTTTGTCAAGAACTGCCATCTAATTCTTCCAGTTTTAAGCTAATACATTGGATTGAAACAGACAACCCCAACAAGGCTTCCAAAATGGTGGATAGCAAGAAAGTCCCTTTTAAATGGCAATTGTGACAGGAAAAGCAAAAAGTTTCACCCTCCCCTCAAAGGAGGGAAAAAAGAGACCGATGGTGGAAGCTTTTTGAGAGTGCTTCAGAGACTAAACAGGGAGCATTTCAATGGATACTATTTAGAGAACTCCTACCGGAAATGTCTCCTTATCCCAAATCATCAAAGGAGTGAAGGATCCAAGATCACCCACCTCTTCCAAAGATGGGGTACCATTCGCTTTGTTGAATATGGCCAAAACAGAGGTGAAAAGCACTATGGCTGCCAACAAGAGAAGCATCATTTCCACTAAGTCTTAATCTCCCCTTCCCCAGCTTCCCAACCCGTTCACAGACGACCCAAATGGAAACATCAATCCGGGCCTCAGTAGAATTCCTCAGACATCCAATGACTCCCAGATGTCATGTGCTGTCAACACAATTTTTCTTTATGTAGTCTTTGCTTTAACCATTTTTAGAAAGTCGCTCTATGAATGCCAGCATCCCCCCCCCACCCATGCCGTTCTCAATGTCACTGTTGGTTCACTGACAAAGCAGGTTGCTGAGGCTTCAAAGGCAAGGTTCAAAACAGTACCAGGCAAAGACAAGATACTGCAGTTTCTCACAGCGGTCCTGAGGAGAGCAAGGCTGGGGAGGCAAAGAGCAAGACATCAAGAAGGTGTAGGCCAAAGGCTCTCACAGGGCTACCCTCATTAAAATGCTGTTGGCAGACCTGGGAGAAAGATCAAACAGAGCCCCTCCCTCCCTTCCCTCTTCTAACACCCAACGGCCACTTCATTTTCCTGGAAGCCAAGTTTATTTATAAATCTAGGGATCATTTCATACAACCTTGCCTCATTTGTTTTTGTACAAGAGAAGTCCCATTTGCACCGAGTAGTAGTAGCAGTTAAGAAAAAGAACATTCTAGAATTTTTTCTACAGAAGAACCATTTCTGCCTTCCCTCATCTCATTGCCTTGCCGGTGCTGAAATTCACAAACTTACAAATGGGGCTAGCCACACTGGCATCCAAAGAGCAAGTTCAACTATTTCTGATAGATGAGCAACATGCTGGCATTTCCCACATTTGGCAGACTCTACAAAGTAAAGGAAACGTCTCAAAGTATTCCAAAACATCTCATCTAGAGTGATTAGAAACACACTTCCAATTCACCTCTGCCAGCCCTTTGCTGTTGATGCTGCTTTCTTGGGGGTCAACATCCTTCCAAATCTCAAATGCCAAAATACTACACACCTCAACGTTGATTTTTTTTTTTTAAATTCCAATGGAGAAAATAAATAATATACAAAATAATTGTATTTTGGGGCTTGAGACCCAAAATTAGCTTGACCCAAAAAAAGAGCAAAAACAGGAAACTGGATTTGCTCAAATCAAATACATGGAAAGGAGGAGGGCTATTTAAACAGAGGGAGATGTTGAACATCTAGCCATCAGGATGGCACAGCGAGCATGCAGAATCTCTCCACACATGGAGCACCCCATTCCATCTCAATTAATATCTCAGTGACTTCGTGCCCAGCCTTTGTTCCCCTTCTCCAATTGTTGACGCCTCGGCCCCCTCCTCTCTCGCACGCACTTCTGAAGTCCTGGTGTCTCCTGCTCGCCCCCGCTTGGGCGTAGCGGGTTACAAAGTTCCAGCTTCAATCAGGGCGTGGGTGGGCAGTGAAGGAAGTGAAGGGGTGGATTCGCAACTCCCTCGAGAGCAGACCCTTCTGAGAGGGTCTGCCAAGATTCACCCCTTATCCGCCTCTCCATTTGACACACAAAGAAAGATGCATCACTCGCCCCAGGCAGGCTGGCCTCAGCACCCACCACGAACCGACACCAACAAGAACGAGAGGGGCGCCGGCTGGCAACGGCCACATTCCAACCTTGTCCACAGCTGTGATCTTGTCACCGCATCACCCAATGGCAGAAAACCTCTGCAGAAGAGTCAAGGACACACATACGCACGCATAGATGGCCACCACAGGGCGCCGTGAGAACAGCTTCAAGCCCCAGCTGAAGGGAATCAAAACTGAACACGTTCAGAAGAACTGCTCTGTTGAGCCAAGGTATCTATTTCACTTTATTTGTGGCATTTGTAGCCCTCCCCCTTTTGCGCATATGCACATCGAGATTGTTCACACACACACACACACACACACACACACACACACACACACACACAC